>CAIGQV010019081.1:3720701-3753884 GCA_903798115.1 Danio jaintianensis | reverse complement strand
AATCAACAATTTATAGGATCATCAAGAACTTCAAGGAAAGAGGTTCAGTTCTTGTTAAGAAGGCTTCAGGGCGTCCAAGAAAGTCCAGCAAGCACAAGGATCGTCTCCTAAAGAGGATTCAGCTGCGGGATTGGAGTGCCACCAGTGCAGAGCTTGCTCAGGAATGGCAGCAGGCAGGTGTGAGCGCATCTGCACACACAGTGAGGCGAAGACTTTTGGAAGATGGCCTGGTGTCAGGAAGGGCAGCAAAGAAGCCACTTCTCTCCAAAAAAAACATTAGGGACAGATTGATCTTCTGCAAAAAGTATGGCGAATGGACTGCTGAGGACTGGGGCAAAGTCATATTCTCCGATAAAGCCCCTTTCCGATAGTTTGGGGCATCTGGAAAAAGGCTTGTCCAGAGAAGAAAAAGGTGAGCGCTACCATCAGTCCTGTGTCATGCCAACAGTAAAGCATCCTGAGACCTTTCATGTGTGGGGTTGCTTCTCATCCAAGGGAGTGGGCTCACTCACAATTTTGCCTAAAAACACAGCCATGAATAAAGAATGGTACCAAAACACCCTCCAACAGCAACTTCTTCCAACAATCCAACAACAGTTTGGTGAAGGACAATGCATTTTCCAGCACGATAGAGCACAGTGCCATAAGGCAAAAGTGATATCTAAGTGGCTCGGGGACCAAAACATTGAAATTTTGGGTCCATGGCCATGGCCAGAAGTTGATTGAGAGCATGCCCAATCGAATTGCAGAGGTCCTGAAAAAGAAGGGCCAACACTGTAAATACTGACTCTTTGCATAAATGTCATGTAATTGTCGATAAAAGCCTTTGAAACGTATGAAGTGCTTGTAATTCATGACTTAAATAAATTCAGGTCGGAACATTCGCAGGTACTGTAAAAGAAGTGCTAACATACAAGTGACAGATTCTCGCTGTCATTTTTGAGCTGTTGACACTGATGTTTGGGCTGTGAGGTCATTGTCAATCTGGCACACCTTAGAATCTCATGTAAACACTATTTTCTAGCTTTATTCAGAAACAGGTTTGTGAGAAGTAAAATGTGAGAAAATGATGACAGAGTTTTTAGTTTTGGCTGAACTACCCATTTAATATGTAGTAAAAACTTTGGGAGGCCAACTTAGAGTGACGTAATATCTGTCAAATCATGACCCACAGACTTAATGTTACAAGAATGAAATAAAACTCCCTTCAATGGGAGCATTTTGGAAATAAAACAGCTTCATTTATTTCTCTCTGTTGTGTATATAAAATTACTTTTTGATGCTTGTTCAAACTACTTATTTAATATAAGTTGAACAAACAAAATTCCTAAGGTTGTTTTGGGGACAACTAAAAGCATTCACATCCTCATTCAACTGGGAACTTTCCAAGAGCTACATACCACGTTCACCATACCACCTGACTGACATATTAATTTTGGCCTTTGTTTAGGTGCTATAAAAACTCAATTGATGACATTTAATTATCAACACATATTTCTGCCGCTGCTGTAGTTGTTAATGCAACATAGCTCCTGCAGACCAGAAGCACTTGCGCAAGGTCAAAGCCAGTCCAGGTATCAGTATCCCAGAAGCGAGTAAAGTTGCACCAGTCGAGCAGATCATCTTTCAGCGCGCAACTGCCTTCCAACTCCAATCAAATGTCTGTGTGGAAGCCCTAAACAGAACCATCTGAGCGCACACGTGGAGTTTGCCTAAAAGCACAGTAGTGACCCACTTACGCTGAATGTGGGACAAGTTTGTGGTCTGAGGATTGCACTGCTTAGCCAGAATTCAAAAGTTGGATTTGTGATATCCTGCTGTGGGCCTTTTCATCAACAGAGACTGGACAGCTTGTAAAAATAAAGGCAAAAATGGATGTGGCACAGCAGTTACTTAAGTTGATATGTGGCACAGGAGTTACTGAAGTTGATATATTTTTATATATTTTATTGTAAGAAATTTACATTTCACTGAAGGAAAAAAATATACTGTTTATACTATTACTGTTACTGTTTTTTAAAATTAAAGTAAAAAAAAAAAAAGATGTTTTATGCAGTTAAAACAGGGTCTCTGCAGTTTTCACAAAGTCTAATTTAAGACTTTGTAAGGCCTTTTTAAAATCTCCACTCTCACTGGCAGAGCTGTGATAAAAACAAAACGATTGGCTGGTTTTTTTTAAAGCGGAGGAGCTATGATATGTCCCACCCTCTCTTCATTTTTCAGTTGAGATTATGTCAAACATCGAATAAAATAATACACATTTCAAAGCACTTCACGGGACCTTTAAGACCCTTATGAATAAAATTTCAGACTTATAGAGGGCTAAACACTAAGAATTTTTTCTAATAGCTCAGTTGGTCCCGTGGAATAGAGGTTTACTTTCCCCATCCAAAACATTCCAATTAGTTATTTCTTAGGCACATATTTTAAATAATGTGTCAAAACAAGAAAATAGTAAATTGGTAAATAGAGTTATAAAAAGAGTTTTGTTGAAAGATTGGATTGAGTAGCTTTACACGGATATTGGAAGATGAAAACCTGTGTTAAATGCTTTACAAGTGTTAAAAGACCTACAAGACAATATTTCAGTCACTTTTTAAAGCCTAAAATTGAGTTTTTGAAATTTAAGACATTTTAAGACTTTTTAAGACCCTATGAAAACCCTGTAAAATGTATTTTTGTTGTGATGATTCAGAAGGTTTTCTGTATTTTAATAGATATTTGATAAATTGTGTTCAATTTATCAAATTAGGGTTTATTTAATTAACAAAATATCAGGATTAAGTGATAAAGTGTGCCAATATAAACCAGTTTCCTCAAGGGAAATAAAGTGTAAAGACGTAAAGATGTTAGGTTTAGGACTGAGTTTAGGTTTAGTCACTAGAAATTGTAAGATCAATAAAAACAAAATGTCTTGCTGTACAAAGATTATTTATGTGTATGTGTGCATGTGTGTGTGAGAGAAAGTGCAGAATCTGACTGCAGGTGTGGAGTTTAGGTTATTGTAACAACATGGATCACACAGTAGGACATGACAAGCAAATAATCCAAACCTCTAAGGCAAACAAAAGTTAAAGACAGGACAATAACCAAGCCCAGTAAGATGAATCATTTAGAGATAGTGTAGGTACCAGCAACATTTCACAAAGAGCATGATATCAAGTTACAAATAAACAGTCAACAGGAATGGTGAAAAGAATAATTTTCTCTATATAATTCTGGTGACGGTGCCCTCTGTTGGTAAAGCAGTGTAAGCACAGATTTTGTAGAGGAAGTTGACATCAGCCTCATGGGCCATGACCCAGGCAAGAATAGCTCACTGCACAACTCACCCTGACACCGAATGAAAATATTTAATATGCACTCACTTCTGAAAAAGCATTAACACTAGATTTAATATAATGCATGATAGATTAGGTTCATATTGGAACACTGAGGAGGATAATTTCAGAATTTAAAGGTGCAGTATGTAGTATGGGCTGCACGGTGGCACAGTGGGTACCACATTCGCCTCACAGCAAGAAGGTCACTGGTTCGAGGTGCTCCGGTTTCCCCCACAAGTCCAAAGACATGTGGTATAGGTGAATTGGTTAGGCTAAATTGTCAGTGTGTGAATGAGTGTGTATGGATGTTTCCCAGTGATGGGTTGCAGCTGGAAGGGCATCCGCTGCGTAAAACATGTGCTGGATAAGTTGGCGGTTCATTCCGCTGTGGCGACCCCGGATTAATAAAGGGACTAAGCTGAAAAGAAAATGAATGAATGAATGAATGAGTATGTAGTATTGACAGTACAAATTCAAAACATTGGAGAAGGTTTTTTTTTTTTACCCGGCCCCACCTCCGACGACTCCAAACAAACGCAGGTTGCCAGACTAAAGACGTAAGCTGCTCAGCTAAAGTTTATCTTTGTAATATTGATATAATTTGCTAATTAAATACCACCTAATGTGCATTTTTATAACTCTGAATCTGCATCTCATTTCGGAGGGTGCTGTTGTCGTCCAGGGGTCGCATTTTCAGCCGCGCCCACATATATTGAGGCAGGCTTCGTGACTGAAATGAAATACGGCATTTTTTTCCACAAAGTTAACCCGGTATGCTGAAATATAATTGTGTAAATTAGCAGGGGGCAGGTTATAGAGACCAAAACAAAGACAGACATTCAGACATGGAACACACATTTTCAAAGGAGAATAATTTACTTGTTTTGTAGATATTCAAGTATGTTCACTTAGGGGCCATTCACATATCGCGTTCTTTAGTTCCAATGGAGGCTCGCGGCTTGTGTGGAAGCACACACGGCGCAGAAGCAGTGTGACGCGCTCGCATTTTCCAGATGCTCCCAGTTGAAAACATCTGAATTTTTCAGAATGCCGCGAGCACACTGCGAGTCAAATGACAAGAACTGACCGATCAGCTTCATACTTTGTATAGAATATACACATTTCGGTAGACTAATTGCTTCAGACAAACACACAGCACCCAAACACTGCAGTACTTTTTATTTTCTCCATAAATAAAATTTGTATCAGAGCTGCAGCAATGTTTTGTTAGTTTGTCATCCTCTGAGAAAACAGTTGATGGTCGCATAAAAAAAATGGTGAAAGAAGCGTCACATTCGCATTTTCCGCACGCTTTTAGATGTGATATGTGAACGACCCCTTAGCATGTTACCTAAATATGTCATGTAATAAAAACCTTTTATGTTTTAGAAGAGTCAAAACTTACAGACAGCACCTTTACGGTAGTCATTATTCACATGATATTCACATTATACACATGAATTTAAATGGCCTAATGGTTCGGGAGTTGGACTTGTAATCGAAAGGTTTTAGGTTCGATTCTTGGCCCCAGTAGGAACTGAAGATGGGGGGAGTGAATGAAACCACTCTCTCTCCATCTTCGATACCCTGAAGCTGGAAGTAAGCTGAATAGCTGCTGTTAAAAGCAGAGGACCAATACTTGACAATACTCACTTCACTTCAAATTATAAAACGATAGGTAAAAAGAAAGCTGACTTATTGGTTCCACTGGTTCCATGCAGAGATTCTGAAGTGTGCATTCAATGGACATTTTATGAGACCAAAGAAATGCCATACAAACTTGGGGCTTGGTATACTTCAAACGAAATCGAAGAATGAACATAAATGACATAATTTTGAACAAAATCCAGCTAAAACAAGGTTATTTTTGAGTTCACAATTGAAATAGTGAATATACTTAATAATGAGACAAAAATGAACCATAGTTTTATTAAAGTATAAGTATAATACTTTTGTATATATTTGTATTTGTATAAACGCAGTTTATATAAGGCTACACTATGTTTAGTGTAGGACTAGTTAATTTTTGGTTACCCTGGTTTAACTACAAAGCCCACTTTTTTGTGTGTTATTTATTTTATTTTGTAGTAGTAGTAAAACCATGGTTAATTTTTTGCAGGGGATTCAAATCTGTACAGTCATGGTCAATATTGAATATATTCCATTCAAGCTGCATTCTGTGCATTGTATGGTATTATAGGAATAGTAATAGGGCATGTTATTCTAAATATAGCATCCTAGTATGTGTGTGGTCAGTATGAATACATGGAGAGGTGATAAACTCACATTCCTTCCACCTCAGCTGCTGTTAAAAGTCATCTCAGTACAGCTCTATTCATCTCTATGCTAACTTTACTCATTTCATCATAGTTTCATCATATCTAGTTTTTTGGTTCAATTTTGAAACTTCAATTAGTAACATTTAGCATTTGGTTGTAGAATATTACACATAGGCCTAATATTACTGTGCTAGTTTCACAGTTGTTCATGTCCTCTTATTATATAAATCTCATCTGTCAAGTGGTGAATATTCTGAAGCTGTGTTTTAATCGGAGGAAAGCTCCCCGCAGAGCTCATCTCCGTATGGATATTAATATCAGTATGAGCTGGCAGACAGAAATGTGTCATGCTCTCTGTCACTCACTATCAGTTACCGGCACGAGTAAATCATCTCACTTTCCTCAACATGTAAGGGCAGGCGCTATATTTAGTCCATTAGCATTCTCCAAATGGGAACAGCTCATCCTAACAGTGAATAGCTAAGTGCTAAACATGTCTAAAACACTGGCTATCAGCTTTCATTCATACACACAGGATGTGATAGACCCTCACACATAACATTCACATGTAATACGCACACATACACAATGTCTAAAAAGCTTTTAGCCTGCTATCCTTGTAGCATAAACAAATACATTCAGAGCTAATGCTGTGTGTGCTGAATGCCTTGGTTTATGTGTGTAAATATCACATGATGTAATTTTCCACATCCACACATTGAGTTCGCTGGTCTGGCCTTTTCCTAGAAAAAAATAAAAATGATCACAAATGAGACATACTGAACTGAAAAGCCCTTCACATTTGTGGGGTCTTGCTAAAAAAAAAAAAAGTATGTAGGTTTTGTGCCCTCTAGTGAGAAAAACAGAAAATGGCAAGCACTTCCCTCAGCGAATAAAAACTGTCTGGGCTGAAGAGGTCAGCAAAGTGCTGTAAATTCAGGGTTGTATGTAATATAACATTACAAATACACCTCTCAACTGGCTGAGCAGGGTTGTAATCATTAACGTCTTAAACTATAAATAAAACCATACAATTTAATCTATATAATCTATATAATAATAAAGTAAACACGAACTGAAATAAAATTCATAAAACTTAAACCTTTTATTTTTTATTTTTATTTAAGCTAAACTCTCAGAAATAAAAGTTCTTTAAGAACCTTTAACAGCCATGGAACCATTTCATTCCACCAAAAACTATTTTCATAGTGGAAAAGAGTTAGATTTGAAAAAGCTCCCATACACTGTAAAAAATGCAGCGTTCCACACAATTCATTCATGTTGTCCAACATAAGTCGATTAAGTTAACTTAACAAATTTAAGTGGATTGAACATAAAACAATTAAGTTGCCCCACAAAATTCCCAAGAATTGTGTTGTTTCAGCTCATTTTAAATAAGTAGTTTGACCAAGCAGCAACAATCATATTTTGTGTGTACCTAAGAACCTTTATAAAAACTAGGTTATTCTGGCAAGCCAAAAATTGTTCATATGAAAAGTGAATTTTTTAAAAGAGTGCAGTTAACTTATTTATCACTTTCATTTAGTTAATGTACTACAACTACAAGAGGAAAAAAACATATAATAACACACGCACACACACACACACACACACACACACACACACACACACACACACACACACACACACACACACACACACACACACACACACACAGACACACACACACACACACACACACACACACACACACACACACACACACACACACACACACACACACACACACACACACACACACACACACACACACAAATATATATGTGGACATTTACTGGTAGCTGACCTACAGTAACCTGTGATGGGCTTCAACAGATGTGATTCTAAAAGACGACCTACTTTTTGATAAAAACGACCGGTGGGAGATTTGCATACCTGCACAAATGGATGACCATGAAAGAGATCGCACTTACTGTTTTACTGCTTAACTTCCATGTGTGAGCATGAGTGTCTATTACAATACAAAGCATGAGTCTAATTTTACTTTAAGGCTATGAGGATACCTATTTTACAAGGAAAGTGTCTTGTGAACACTTATATGATATGGTTTCCAACCGCTGAGTCTGAATATTTTCCCTGTTATGAACCATGCATTCACAATGGAATGAACCATTGGTGAACCATTGAACAGGGGTGGTCAAATGTATATTTATATTATCTATTGTTTGATTTTATAATTATCTATTATCTATTATTTTTTATAAGCAAACTTATCTACTATCTAAAGGGCTGATCCTCAACCTTCGTTAGTTATCCCCCTTTCCCTTTTAAACTCCACCTGTAATTCGCACCATGTCTGCGAGGAAATAAACTATTATGCTATATGTTACCAAAACTATCATCTACACACTGCAGAGGATGAGAATGAAACAAATAAAAAAAAATGTAAACTAAATTAAATGTAAAAGCGGCATGGTGGCGCAGTGGGTAGCGCTGTCGCCTCACAGCAAGAAGGTCGCTGGTTCGAGCCTCGGCTGGGTCAGTTGGCATTTTTGTGTGGAGTTTGCATGTTTTCCGCATGGTCACGTGGGTTTCCTCCGGGTGCTCCAGTTTCCCTCACAAGTCCAAAGACATGCGCTATAGGTGAATTGGGAAAGCTAAATTGTCCGTAGTGTATGTGTGTGAATGAGTGTGTATGGGTGTTTCCCAGTGATGGGTTGCATCTGGAAGGGCATCCGCTGTGTAAAACATATGCTGGATAAGTTGGCGGTTCATTTCGCTGTGGTAACCCCAGATTAATAAAGGGACTAAGCCGAAAAGAAAATGAATGAATGTACATCTGAAAAAGTTTCAATCTTAAATTTTCTGATGCCACTGCTTTACACACAAGGATTTTTGGTGCTTTTCTCCAAAACAAAGTTGAATTTATTCCAACAATTGATTGAATTGACTGAATGTAAATCGCAAACAGTATCTTGATAATCTTGAAGAAGGAAAATATGAAAGAGTGGAGCTGAAAATAGACAAAGAGGAAGAAAATGAAAAAAGGAAGACTGAAAAGGAAGAAAGGTATGACAGGGAAGCATGGTTGACCTGTCATCTGTATTGTGTAAATCAGACAGATCAGATCACAGTCTGATTCGCCCAGCAGTTCCTCCAGTGCTTTTCATGTCCTCATCTCTTAACTTTAATGGACCATCATGGAAACCTTTAGATAGTAAACTAACTGCTTCACACCCAATCAAACATGACGTATTCTCATTTCAGATTCACACACTAGTTAAAAAAAATAAAAAATCATATTTAGGATATTTACGTTTTGGTACAGTATTTGGGTGTGCAAGGGTGTGGACATTTAGGTTTGTGTATTTGAACATTCTGATCTCCTCAACATTGTCACGGCATAAAGGACTGAGAAATACTTTGATTCTATTCTGTTTTAATGTACAGTGCTGTCTTTATTATGTTTAACCTTGCAGCAATTATTCACCCAAACATTAATTATCATTTACCGCTGCTCTGTTTAGAACATTTTAAGATATGCCATTCACTTTGAGGTTTGGAACAGAATAAAGACAAACTTCAATGCACATTAAAATAGAAAAGAATTTAAGTTGATTAAAATAATAATAATAAACAATATTTATATAATAAACGTGGTCACCTAAAGTCTTTCTGATGTAAAAGATAATACATTTATATTCAAATGAGATGTTTTGTTAGATTATAGAAAACAGCTAACAGTACAAATTATAATACTAATAATTTGAATAAGAAAATTAAGATAAATACACATTAGTATTAGTGTAATAATAATAATAATAATTATTATTATTATTATTATTATCGTTATTAAAAAGAGTTAATACAAAAATATGATTATACAATATTTAATTACTTACAATTTAAATCTTATATTTGACTGTGAATTGTCGATTAAAATGAATCAAAATTTGATTAAATTTGTAAATAAATGTGTAACAAAGACATACTCCAGTGAATAGGAAAAGTAATGAGTAAATAATGTAAATACATTAACAAATACAACAGTGTTGGGCAAACTTACTTCTAAATGTAATATTACAATGTTGTGTTACTTAAAAGTAACTAAAAGTGTACTTTTTAAGGTAAGTAACGAATTATGTTACTTTCCCGTTACTTTTTTTTATCTGGACTGGGCTTGGTTCTTTGTTTGTAATAATATAAAAAAGGTACATTTTGCTAAATGTAAGACCGTTTTACAACAAAAGTGAATAAACTCACATCTGTACAGTTGAGGTGCAGCTCAAACAAACCTTTCTGAATTGCATGAACCAAGATTCATCAAACAAATCTCTTAAGCAATGAGTATTTTTAGATTCTGAAGTGAGATGAGTTAATACATGTTCATTTTTAAGCTACTGTAGTATTACAGTAAGTATCATGTTTAAACATTGTACAAAACACTTTTACTCCCGAATTCTATCAATGTAGATACAGGAGAGCCATCAGTCATTATGTTTGAAAACCAAGTAACTGGCATTATTCATTCATTCATTTTCCTTCGGCTTTTATTTATCAGGGGTCGCTACAGCGGAATGAACCGCCAACTTATCCAGCATATGTTTTACACAGCAGATGCATTTCCAGCCACAACCCAGTACTGGGAAACACCCATACACTCTCACATACACACTCATACACTACGGCCAATTTAGTTTATTCTTTACCGCATGTCTTTGAACTGTGAGGGAAACCGAAGCACCTAGAGAAAACTCACGCCTCACGGGGAGAACATGCAAACTCCACACAGAAATGCCAACCGACCCAGCCGGGACCCGAACCAGTGGCCTTCTTGCTGTGAGGCGACAGTGCTAACCACTGAGCCACCGCACCGCCCCTAACTGGCATTACTTTTCTAAAAAAAAAAAATGATCTCAGATTTTTTTCTATAAAATGAAAAAGTAATAGTTACAATAAAAAAGTAATCTGATTTATATTTTAGTTTCATGTTCTTCATGCAAGGTTGATCATATTTGGATTGAAAACCTCTACTTCCGAAGACCAAAACGCACAAATCATAGGGGCTGTTACAATAAATACAAATTCCATGCATTGTTCTAAAAAGTGCAAAGAGAAACACACTAATTCCTCAAACTATCTTTTTGTTTTTCCACATAAGAAAAAGGAAAATCTTCAGAGTGAGTAAACATAACTTTTGGTGATCTATTTTCATTCCCAGACTTCCATTCTCAACGTTTCACTCATGCTGTTTACTATGGGCGGGGTTTTTCCATTAATAACATTCTGAGAATCTCTCTATTTTTCTGTCACAGATGTTACCAGTCAGTGTTTTTCACAGCTGGAAAACATGATCAGCTGGTCCTGTGAGCTCATTGGGCGGACCACGAGTGATGTCATAAAGCATCGCCTTGTCAGGGCTTGTAGTAATATCAGGGTTCGTTGTCTGTCTAAATCCTCCCTTTCCCAGCACTAACACACCATTCCCTCCCAGTAACATCCAGTAACCTGTAAGACAGCTGACTGGACGTCTACTAAAAACATGCTTAGGTTTTTTGTTATTGGAGAAATAGCTGATATAGTCTAGAATTCAATCTCCAGCCTCTCAGGCTTTACAGAAATCTGGGAATTTCCCCATTTGAATAATCTCTGTAATCCCAAAGACAAACAACTTCGTAAACACGAGTGCAAATTATGAAGGCCAGATGTCTAGATTTATATCTTGATGAAATAGACATAAACAGGAACACACATTGTGACGTTTTCAGGCCAAATGAACGTTGATGTCCTGAGCCACAATACTCTGTGTCAACAATGTCATTATCAACAATACTCTATTCACGATTACTCCTGCAGGAAATGAGGTCGCTGATGTTCCCTATGGATTCTTGGGAAAATAAGCAACGCTTAGTGCCTTTGTTTCAGATTTTTTTTTGTTAGAACAGCCTGTTTAAAAAGTCATTGTTTACCTCTTTGGGTCTGAAACTCAACACAACTATTGGAGGAATAAATAGTCCTGCTCCTAGCTGGGAAATCTATTTTGACTTTAAAGAGCCCCTATTATGAGTTTTTGAAAATGACCTCCCATGCAGTGTGTGACACAGCTCTAAGTGAATGAAAATGTCCAGCTGAGGTTTAAACCTGAAAGAGTCAACTCAGAGTTGAAAAAATGATTGGTTTTGTTTTCGGATCTTTTGCCTGCTCGTATCGACGTTGATACGAGACATCGCCAAATATGCCAAGATGAAGTGTCAGATCCGGTAAAGCATGAACTCGCCTTTCCCCTTCAAACACTAGCGGAGTGCATGGGATCATGGAATTGATCATGACGCGAAGATTACTATCCTGCGAGATGGCCAGATATGCGGCTGTGGAGAATAAAGGGTTTAAGTTCATTTTCACAACAATACCACAGTATACCATGTGTTGTGTCTGTTCCTGTCATTTTTCCTTTGATTAATACAATAAACTACTCTGCAACGTGGGATTCGTCGGCCGTTTGTTAAAGGAAGAATGTATGGGACTTTGTCAGTAACTGTTACACAGTTTATATGGACCAGTTTCTTCTTCCTCCAGATCCTGTAAGTGTTTCTCCATCCTATATAACCTGTAAGTGTGATTAAAATGTTTGTCTCGTTTTCCAACATAGGCTTATTTTGAAAACATCCCTTATATAAATTTCTTTAGATCGCGAATTATGTAGCCAGAAGCATGTAGCATTTCATCTTTAAAATGAACTCTACGGGGTGGTATGATGCCATTCCTTTTCTCACTTACCAGCTGACCTATAACCTCCATGTGGACAGCTTTCCCGCTGTTACCAGTTTGTCCAGTAGCTAGCCATGTACGTCGGCAGACTTGAGACGCAGAGAGGAGTTGACCACTGGGTTGTTGTTTTCTGTAGTTTGCAAAATATTAATAGTTTGCTCACACATATACTCAGTGGCTACTTCATAACCATGGTGGGCGTTTCTTTCGGTCTCGCAAGGTTCTTTGACCTTGCACACATTTCAGCCAGTTGTTGGAGACCCCAAAACCAAAATATAACCTTTTATAATGCACAAGATGGGCTCTTTTAAGGAACACTCCACAATTTTTTGAGAATATAGGCTCATTTTACAACTCCTCTAAAGTTAAACAGTTGAGTTTTACCATTTTTGAATCCTTTCAACCGATCTCCGGGTCTGGCGGTGACACTTTTAGCTTAGCTTAGCATAAATCATTAAATTGGGTTAGACTATTAACATCTCGCTCAAAAATAACCAAAGAGTTTTGATATGGCTTTGAACTTTACTCTCATTCTAGTGTAATAATCAAAAAAATGTGCAGCCGTTCCATGGCTGCAGCAGGTGCAATGATAATACCAGTACCTGAAAATATGTTTTAAATCATCTCTCACAAATGTCTCCATGATTGCAAGATTTTCAGATGCTGCGTAATATGATTACGCCTGCTATAGTCGTGGTATGGCAGCAAAGTTCCTTGATTATTACTCCAGAATGAGAGTCTAGCTCTTAAACATATCACCCTAGAAAATAGCAACTTTTCATTTTTCATCAGACTTCATACACATTGTAACTTCAGAAGAGTCAAGCTTTAAATAGGAAAACTCTTTGGTCATTTTGAGTAGATTAATTTTCTATGTTAAAGAGAGACCCTATTATGGTTTTTTTTTTATGGGACTGAACTTCAACTCTGAGGTCTGGACTTTGCTAGAACTATGTTAAGCTGCTTTGACACAATCTACATTGTGAAAAGTGCTATATAAATAAACTTGACTTGACTTGACTTGACTTTTTGAAAATTACCTTCCATGTAGTGCGTAACACAGCTTTAAGTGAAGTGAAATATTCAGCTAAGGCTTAAATCTGAAAGTGGGCAGTGTTTAAAACTATTGATTCATCTATAAAAGAGTCGACTCATAGTGCTTCAAATGAATCGTCTTGATAACAAGTCTTTAGTCGTGCCGGCGTGACGTCGCTACAGAACTTAAGCCCCGCCAATTTGTTGCACGCGCAATCCTGGGAAAATTTAAACCTCCGGCCCCGCCCACAAACAGAGTGGCAGGAAGAAAAACACTGTAGCAGACCCCGGTTGAATCATGTCGCGAAGACGCTGTGCTCAGCTGGATATTATCGGAAGTGTGAGGGAAAATTTGTGTTATTTTCCCTACCCAAAGATGAGGCTGTGAAGAGTCAGTGGTTGAAGTTTAATTTTGCAAAAATACCTCAGCATTATAGCCCAGGCCTTGTGCTGTGTTCCCGTCATTTTTTTGACGAGTGCTTCAGCAATCTACACGCTTACAACGGGGGATTCGTTTGTTAAAGGAAGGATCAGAAAAGACTATTGATGTTCAGTCGTGGCCAAAAGTTTTGAGGATGACACAAATATTAGTTTTCACAAAGTTTGCTGCTAAACTGCTTTTAGATCTTTGTTTCAGTTGTTTCTGTGATGTACTGAAATATAATTACAAGCACTTCATACATTTCAAAGGCTTTTATCGACAATTACATGACATTTATGCAAAGAGTCAGTATTTGCAGTGTTGGCCCTTCTTTTTCAGGACCTCTGCAATCAACTTCTGGGACAAATCCTGACTGATAGCAACCCATTCTTTCATAATCATTTCTTGGAGTTTGGCAGAATTAGTGGGTTTTTGTTTATCCACCCGCCTCTTGAGGATTGACCACAAGTTCTCAATGGGATTAAGATATGGGGAGTTTCCAGGCCATGGACCCAAAATTTCAACGTTTTGGTCCCCGAGCCACTTAGATATCACTTTTGCCTTATGGCACGGTGCTCCATCGTGCTGGAAAATGCATTGTTCTTCACCAAACTGTTGTTGGATTGTTGGAAAAAGTTGCTGTTGGAGGGTGTTTTGGTACCATTCTTTATTCATGGCTGTGTTTTTGCACAAAATTGTGAGTAAGCCCACTCCCTTGGATGAGAAGCAACCCCACACTTGAAAGGTCTCAGGATGCTTTACTGTTGGCATGACACAGGACTGATGGTAGCACTCACCTTATCCACAAGCCTTTTTCCAGATGCCCCAAACTATCGGAAAGGGGCTTCATCGGAGAATATGACTTTGCCCCAGTCCTCAGCAGTCCATTCGCCATACTTTTTGCAGAAGATCAATCTGTCCCTGATGTTTTTTGGAGAGAAGTGGCTTCTTTGCTGCCCTTCTTGACACCAGGCCATCTTCCAAAAGTCTTCGCCTCACTGTGCGTGCAGATGCGCTCACACCTGCCTGCTGCCATTCTTGAGCAAGCTCTGCACTGGTGGCACTCCGATCTCACAGCTGAATCCTCTTTAGGAGACGATCCTGGTACTTGCTAGACTTTCTTGGACGCTCTGAAGCCTTCTTAACAAGAACTGAACCTCTTTCCTTGAAATTCTTGATGATCCTATAAATTGTTGATTTAGGTGCAATCTTAGTAGCCACAATATCCTTGCCTGTGAAGCCATTTTTATGCAACGCAATGATGGCTACATGCGTTTCTTTGCAGGTCACCATGGTTAACAATGGAAGAACAATGATTTCAAGCATCACCCTCCTTTTAACATGTCAAGTCTGCCATTCTAACCCAATCAGCCTGACATAATGATTTCCAGCCTTGTGCTCGTCAACATTCTCACCTGAGTTAACAAGATGATTACTGAAATGATCTCAGCAGGTCCTTTAATGACAGCAATGAAATGCAGTGGAAAGTTTTTTCAGGATTAAGTTAATTTTGATGGCAAAAAAGGACTATGCAATTCATCTGATCACTCTACATAACATTCTGGAGTATATGCAAATTGCTATTATAAAAACTTAAGCAGCAACTTTTCCAATTTCCAATATTTATGTCATTCTCAAAACTTTTGGCCACAACTGTATGGGACTGTAGAATGATGGTGTACTTCTAGGTAGATGAAAATCGATTCACTCCTAAACATTAAAGGTCCTGTGAAGTGATTTGATATGCGAATTTGTTATTCTATGTTCTATTTTTGAGAGACAGGGCTGGACATAGAGTGGCTCAGACAGTATCCCTATATATTACTATTTACAAAATAAAAATGGACACTTTATGTAACAGATAAAATGTTTAATCTACATTGACTGTGTATGCATGACTGTAATGTATTTTCCTCTAGGGGCTTGCCATAGAGAGGTGTTGTGCGCATTTCCAAATTGCTAATAAGGAGTTTAGATCAACATAGTTTGGATACCAATGATTATTTTCTTATATTTGCAAGTGTTTAGGTGAACCCTCGGTTTGAACACTCTTTGACATGACCAATTTCATCATCAACAATAGCGTCTTGAAGGAGGCAGGATGTATCGAATACTAGAGAACATTTGATTGGGAAATTGAATTATGAGGTTACATCAAATAATTAGTTTGTTTTTGCCGGAAGTGATAAACCTAAAGCTTTGGATGTTTATATATTCTAATTGCAAATTTTGTCATTGTTTTGCATAGTAGTTTATAGATAATCTAAATATTAACATAATGATACTAACACTTAAAAACTTTTTTAATTTTGATTTCACAAGAACTTTAAGTAATTTCTTCTATTGATAACAACAGAAAAAAATGCCCAGCTTGTGAAAATATTAGCCCTAATACCACTTGAAGCTAAAATCATAACGAGCACTTCTATTTTTTTTCAGAGACAGATGTTGCCCCCTATGGTTTGGAGTATGGAAAGAGTGTATACATTTATAAACTCACTCACTCAATCTGAAACCTGAATTAACTTAAGGGGGCGGCGCGGTGGTGCAGTGGGTAGCACTGTCGCCTCACAGCAAGAAGGTCGCTGGTTCAAGTCTCGGCTGGGTCAGTTGGCATTTCTGTGTGGAGTTTGCATGTTCTCCCCGTGTTCGTGTGGGTTTCCTCCGGGTGCTCCGGTTTCCCCCACAAGTCCAAAGACATGCAGTATAGGGGAATTGGGTAGGCTAAATTGTCCGTAGTGTATGAGTGTGAGTGGGTGTGTGGGGGTGTTTCCCAGTGATGGGTTGCAGCTGGAAGGGCATCCGCTGCGTAAAACATATGCTGGATAAGTTGGCGGTTCATTCCGCTGTGGCGACCCCTGATTAATAAAGGGACTAAGCCGAAAAGAAAATGAATGAATGAATGATTTTAAGGTAGCTTATGTACAGTTTGCCAAAAGTTATTCAGTGTTTATGTAATTATGTTGTTTTACAATATTGTTTTTAATCATTCAGTATAGGTTAACTGCAAATCTGTTAATCGTGAGCATGTGTTTTAACACAGTTAATGATTTTAACATAACGATTTTACCAGCTAACTGTTTTCATCTTTATTTCCAAGATGATGCTTTGAGTTTTGAAACAACAGTAACAACACAGTATTTGTATATTTGACACTAATACCAGATACAGTATGTTCATGTTTATTATTTCCTTCCTATTTACAACTATTTTGTATTTTGTATTCAACCTGTATTGCTGACAGAAACATTAATTTTTCAATACATCACTTATTCTGTCAGATAAGACCATAATCATTACGGATGACATTGTGATCACTGTGTGACCATTTGGGTGTTCATATGAATCTGTACGATCTAATATGTACAGTTGAGTACAGATTTGCTCATCCCCCAATGACGGTTGGGTTTAGGGGTGGGGTTTGGTGCCACGCCTACTTAAAAAAAAACGTACACTTTTGTATGACTGAACGAATTTATACGAATTAGCCACTAAACGGACAAAGCGTAACAGAGTTACGTTTCCTTGTGAGATTGATACACTGCAAATCAGGTGTTTTTAAGTAAAAGTCATGGCTATGAGTCAGTAGCTATATTTCCATCCACCTATTTTTATGCACATTTTGGATATGCGCATAAAAAAACGATTGATGGAAACGCCAATATGCGCATCAATTGTGAACATTTTGTAAAACATGTATACGCATAACTGAGTAGGATAAACTTTTTATTCTATAAGAAAAGATGCGCATAAACTATGAAGGAAACACTTTAACCAAACAAATTCCAGTATGCGCATTAAAAAAAGTAATGTGATTTTGTTATAAGAGATCATGTGATGATAAAAATGTGTGTGAATGGACAAACCAGCAGGCTGACCACATTGTAAAACATCTGAAATGTTGTTTTGGTCATTCTAAAATGTCTCACGCCTTCAAATGCTACCATGCATTCATTGCGTGTCGGCATTGTCTTCTGAGGCGCAAGTCATTTAGTAAATAACAAAAAGATTCACGCAGCTTCTCCTACCTCAGTAAATTCAGCTTTTACTTTTAATATTTGTCGCCAGTTAATCAGAAAGGGACGATTTTGTTCTCTTTGACTCATTGGATGGAAACGGTGCTTTATTCGCACATCTTTTGTGCAATATTCCAGTTTTGCACATAAAATTTTATTCGCATCTGTGAATGGAAACATAGCTACTGATGCCCTTTGTCGGTTGGTAATATGGCCGTTCGAACACTTCCTGTAATGGCAGTTTACTTATCCAACTTATCCAGCATATGTTTTAAGCAATGGATGCCCTTCCAGCTGCAACCTATCACTGGGAAACATCCATACACACTCATTCACACATACACTACGGACAATTTAGCTTACCCAATTCACCTATACCACATGGTTTTGGACTTGTGGGGGAAACCGGAGCACCCGGAGGAAACCCACACGAACACAGGGAGAACGAATGAGCAAATTATAGAGTGGAAATAATAATTCATTCAGAAAAGTAATTTGGAACAGCAATGCAGTCCATGAAAATAATTGCACACCTTTGAATGTTCAACAACCAAAAATAATCAAGTATTTAACAGCTTGGCATTAGCCTATACAATTTGAATTAGTAGAGATAGTTCTCAATTTCTGTCCTTCTGTTGTGTTCAGATTCTTTTTGTTCACTTGTTTATTTGTTTTAAGATATATGTTGAAGTTAAGAGTACAGGTCATTTAAGCAGCTTACAATTTTAGCGATCTTAGCAATGCCACTAATAACCTCAGGATCAGCGTCCTTAATGTCCCAAAACAAAAACATGGAAAGTGCAGCATCCCCCACATCGTTCATAATGCAGCATCTGTTGTTTGTAATAACATGAATGAGGTCAATGAGCGTTTAACCATCCCCCGATCTATCACTTGGTGTATGAAAAAAAAACCCACAGAAACGTATTCCATAGCACAGGAAGCATTTTCACACCAAAATGGTTAGCTTGCTTTCAATGGCACCTCATTTCGCCCACATTTTAGGCAACATATTATTTGTTTTGTGAAGAAAGTGATTCCGGAATGCACTCTGACAGTGTAGTAACCATTTTGGTACATTAATTTACCATTTGTATAACCACAATTGTCTTCAAAATACCAGTAAGACTATGGCTAGTGTGGCTAAAGTATCATTTATTTACCTTGGTTTAACTACAGTAACCATGTTTGTTATTTGTAGTAAACCCATGGTTAATTGTGTATATTATGTAAAAGTATATGTGTTATTATTCAATACTAAAAAGAATTGATAGTAATAAATTTCTATTTATTTTCTAGAAATGTTATGTGTGCTAATATAGCCTTATTAAAGGTGCTGTATGTAAGTTTTTGACTCTTCTAAAGCATAAAAATGCCATAATATGTTTGCAGATATTTAAGAAACATGTCAAGTGAACACTATTGTTTATGTGAAAAACAATGCTGAAGTCAGTTATTCTGCTTTGAAAATGTGCGTTACGTGCCGGAACATCTGTCTTTGTTTTGGTTCTTTTTAACCCGCCAACTGCCACTTTAGCCAATTATTTTTCAGCACCCCGGGTTGCCTTGTTAGAAAACAGTGTATTTCATTCATTCATTCAGAAAGGCTCTCAAAGCATGTGCCCTTGACCGAAATGCAACCTCTGGTGGACAGTAGCAGACTCCGAAATAAGACGCAGATTTAGAGTTCCACATGAGGTTACTTATTAGCAAATAATATAAATATTACAAACGTAAACATTAGGTGAGCAGGTTACATTGTAACCCTGTGTCCTAACAACACGCTACATGATGAGATTTGCAGTGATAAGCAATTTGGCTGTTTGCACCAGACGAAACACGAAAGAAATTTAAATACAGCCATTCAGAAGCACAGAATATGCACTCACTCACGAAATGGTAAGGTTTATCGTCTAATTAATACATATTAAACCTCTTTAACATTATTAAATGTAGATGCTGAATCACTGATATGTGTTGGTTTTAAGTCAGTTCTCAAGTTAAATTTCAAACGGTTTACTTTATTTTCAAGATCTGAGGTGAACTATCTGCTGCTGCTTTCAGTTGTACGGCAATAAATGTCATGTAAAATGGCATTTAAACTCTCATTATTAGCATTTAACACTGAATAAAGCACATGAGGTGTACCTGAGGTGATCATTGTCAGTTTTCTGTTGTTCAGCTGCAAGAAATAGAAGTCGTTCCTAATATATCAATTCGAGGAGTTGATTAGAACAAAAACTCCTTTTAATATGGAGAATATTCCTTCTATCGCGTGCCGTTGCTTTTAGTTAGAACATGATTTAAATCAGCCTTTAGGCTCAATCGTCAGACTCACTCCTGTTGGTCATTATCTGGCAACCTGCGCTTGCGTTTGTTTTGATCCAGGAATGCAATACCTAGTTCAACCACTGAGTGTCAAATTTACATTACTGCACCTTTAAGGCTTAGTGATATTGTTATTGTCAAATTCTATTGACTGATTTTGTTATTTTTATTGCTGTGTTTTTGAGGGAGATTCAATTGAGCAGGTTTTGTTCTATTAACATGAATGCTAATGCTCTTTGTTTGGTCTGCATTTGAAGAAGTATGAACACTTCCAAACCCTGAAGCACACCATACAAGCAAAGACAAGCAGACTACTGAAATGTGCTGGAAATTTAACTTCTGTCAGGAGATCTCCATTTGTGTGCATGATGGAGGAGTTCCTGACCCTGTTTTGACACCTTTACACATTTTAAAATCTCTTTGAAAGTTCCCAATTTAAAAAAAATACACATGCACTCACATATAATGAATACATTTAGTCATATTTGTTGTTGTTCAGTAAGTTGTTGTTAAATATATGTCACTTTTCTGTCTGTGATTTTTTTTGGAATCTTTTTGTATCATCACCCAAAATGTCATCATTTACATGCTTTCACATTTGGTTCGATTTCATGGTGTGCACCTGGGTTCAGTTGAGGCTCCAGTACATTTGTGTCATCACAGTGACAACTGTTGCTAGGTAGCAAAATGGAGACTGCTGCTTGCGTGCCTCAAGTTTGAAGTTGAGCAGACATTTTGACATTTATTTTCTCTGCTTGCAGCGTGTCAGTTATGTGTGTCAGAAAAGTGAATGAGTAATTGTTTGGCCAATAAATACATTATTAATATAGCAGTTCACTTTCGATTTGATGCAATTGCATTCACATTACTGTAGAAGTGAACTGTACCAGAGTTCAGACTTTTTAGGCAGACTTGGGTAAGACCTGAGTTCAGAAAACCATGTTCACACTAGCTAAACGAACAGAACTGAAATGGCCCCGTGCACTCAGAAAAAGATTTTTGCTGCTTGTTCAAACTACTAGTTTAACATGAGCTGAATCAAAACAATTCTTGAGTTTTTTTGAGGACAACTTAGTTGTTTTATGTTCAATCCACTTAAATTAGCAAAAACAATTAATCGATTTGTGTTGGGACAACATGATGGAACTGTGTGGAACCAATTCTGGGTACCGCACAATCGATTTATGTTGGAACAACATTAAGGAATTAAGTAAACTTAGTTTTTACAAATTTATGTGGATTGAACATAAAACAATTAAGTTGCTCCCCCACTTGAAAATGAAGAATTGTGTTGTTTCAGTTCATTTTAAATAAGTAGTTTGAACAAACAGAAAAGGTCATTTTTTGAGTGTACTGAAGAAAGTTGGAAAGTAAAAGCTATTGCCTTCCATAGTATGTTTTGTTCCTAACATGGATGTCAATGGCTGCTTTTTTGCAACATTCGTCAGAATATTTTATTTTGAAGAAATTCCTAAAAGTTTAGAACCACTTGAGTGTAAGCAAATGAAATTTGTGAAATAGTTATTTTTGTGTGAGCTACCCCTTTAAGTGTAAAGTGGTTAAACCAACCAATAAATGTATCATTTTTGGTCACAACAAATCAAATTAAAAGAACTGAACTTCAAGTGTTAATTATCCTTAAATCTCTTATTAATCACACTCTGAAATATGCTGAGTTGTTTTAACCCAACAGTTGGGTTTGTTAAAACAACTCAGCATTTTTTTAGAGGGTATAGGAAGCCAAAGGGTCAACCGAGGGCCACTGAAACCATGTGACATCTCACCTGTGCTGATTGAACACATGCACAACACAATTTTCCATGGGAACGAGCACAAGAAGCAAATGCTTATCAGATCCCTCATATCTGGCTATCATTTCAGTGTGTGACAAAGATCAGAGGATAAAATGTGCTGCGTCGCTATCACCGTTACAGCCTCTGGCCTTTGGACAGAGAATGATTGACGCAGAGATCAGTAGCGGCCAGGAAAAGGCAACATGACACTGTAGCTTGAAACAACTTTAATGAGACGGACAGAGTGTCCCAGACAGGTACAATGTACAGATCGACACACTTAAAGGAATAGGTCACCCAGAAATAAAACTCACCCATCATTTACTCACAATTAACTGCTAAACTTAATTTCTTTCTTCTGTTGAACACAAAATAAGATATTCTGAAGGTTCTATTGAAGTCAATGGCTGTTTTTGTCCCCATCATTATTCAGTGTCTTCCTTTGTGTTTAACAGAAGAGAGACATTTAAACAGGTTTTGGAACAATGTAGGTTGAGTAAATGATGACAGAATTTACTTTTTTCTTTTTCCTGGTGAACTATGCCATTAATACTGCTTCATTTTCAAAAGGAACACTGACCGGAACTTTCTAAACAACAGGTAACATTCGTTTTCTTTTGAGATCTTCATGTTCAAAACATGATTTTCAGAATTAGAATTAGTTTATATGGGTTGTTGATATATATTGCTGTCATTTAAAATGCAGTAAATTTATTTGTCTTCTATGGACCTCTTGTTATAAAAACTTCTCTTTTTTTTTAAAGCCAAATCTCAAAACAGGTCTTATGGTGTGACTGTTTCAAGCATAGTTCAATAAATTAATTTCTTAACAGCTCTTAATTTAAACTCCTAAATTAAAAAGAAAATTATTAATGAATACCTAATTTTACAAGTGGCTATTTGGCAATCAATTTTTTCATCTATATAATTCTGAAAACATGGAACTTAATACACATTTAATGGTGTTTTACAAAAAAAAAAAAAAAACATTTTTTACTGACTATTTGTCAACTACCCAGTTGCTGGTAAATTTCAACTGGTTTTTCTAAGAAATGACACAGAAATTCTAAAGTTAAAAAATTTTGGTAGAATATTATTTTCTCATTCAAAAGTACACTAGTTATCTATTAGAAAATATTTATTTTATTTTTATTTATTTTAAATATATATATTTTTTTCTCCGGGTGCTCCGGTTTCCTCCACAAGTCCTAAGACATATGCTATAGGTGAATTAGGTAAGCTAAAATTGTCCCTAGTGTATGTGTGTGAATGGGAGTGTATGGGTGTTTCCCAGTGATGGGTTGCAGCTGGAAGGGCATTCGCTGCGTAAAACATATGCTGGATAAGTTGGCAGTTCATTCCTCTGTGGCGACCCCAGATTAATAAAGGGACTAAGCCGAAAATAAAATGAAGGAATGAATGAATGAATATCACACTCGTAGCAGTGCGATATGGCTGTATATTGGCACTGGTGGGAGGTGTGCGTTGGCTCGAGGCCGCAGGCCGCTGTTTCTCAGAAATTATAAATATTTTAAAATAGGCACTATCCTTATAAATAAACTGCATAGTTGCAATCTAAACAAGACAATTTTTGACTAAAAAAGCCTCAAAAGTACATTTGTTGCCCAACAGCTGCAATATTTGTCAAACTGCTTGTTGCTGTATGTGGGCAGAGTAATACACAAGGGTAAAGGGTGCTGTTACTGGCAGAATATCGCACGGCTATCAACAAATCAGATTCAAGAACCAGACAGAACTGTTGTATATATATAATATAGCTGCAATAAATTCATCTGTTAAAATGAAAAGCTTTATCATTTAAGTAAGGGATAAATTACATCCACAGTTGTTATCACAGTTGACATTTTTTGCAGAATAAAGCTCAACAGCCAATAAGACTGTTGGGCTTTATTTCATGATAACAACCATCTGGATGTAGGCCACTTTATCCTGCTTATTACAAGGCCTCTTGCCAAAAAAACAAAAACATACAATAACTATTATTCAGTCACAAGATGGTGCCAATCAGTCAATAACAACGGCATGACACACAAGCATACATGGATGTGAAGGTATTCACTGACGGTGAAGATGATTCGAAATCCTTGAATGATCCTGTGTTATTAGTTCCGGCGGTTGTAATTAATTAATATATAATTTTTGCCCAATGCTTAAAGATCTAATCAAATATGTTTTTGGGAATATTTCAATAATAATTTAACACTTTTTAATATGGTCTCATACATATTTGTACTGCATAATAAGGCTACATATTATTGTATTTATCTTATTAAGCAAACTCTTCATTCCTATTGATCCTTCTGAAGTTGTATTATGAACTGAATTGGCGCTGCAGAACTGGTTTGCACTTTTCTTAGAAAGTCCTGACAATGTTTTCCTGCACATTAACAGGAATACTTCTAAGTTTACTCAGAAACTTTTGAGTTGAGAGACTTTTGCAGTTTGACCACTAAGAAGAGACTCCCACGCCACCCCTGTGCCCACATGACTTCTGTTCTCTCTACAGAGAGCTCTATGACTGCAGATTCTTGACCCCACATGTCCAAACTGGAGATCTTTCAGATTGTTCTTCTCACAAAAAATACACCAGGAATGCCGGTCAGGATACGGGCCCACCCAGTGTTTCATAAAATGAGCTGATAAGACCACCAGCTTGTCCAGATGATAAAGTCCCATGATCCCAGGCGACGGCGCAAGTTCGAATTGTTCCAGCTCATATTCGGTCCTCCCGTTTCTTTCCTGAAATCCTATAATTAAACACACTTTAAATAGAAGTGAAGCAGATATACTTGCTCCTACATGCTGCCCTACCACTGCTAACCTAAACAACTGAAATTACATAGGAAGGACCTGGAAAAAGACTATTAATTATAAAGCATAGCTATAAAGCCTATATTAATTAAAGCCTACATCAAGGTCTGACAGTGTGTCTTATTTTACTGGTGTTTATAAGTGTTTGTGTGGCCTTATCTTTGAGGAAATTATACGACAAACTTGTCTGTGATGTCAAAAGCAGCATTAGCAGAACAGGATACAGCTCAGCGATTCAAATGGCAGAAATTCTTAGAACTGTCACAGGAAAAGCCGCTTTGGCTCTCCACAAGACACGTATCGCTAGACCGAAATTCGCATTCAGCTCAGTAGACTTTCTGAAAAACTGAACTGAGCTGATGCAATAGTAATGCTGCAATATGTTGAGTTTTACCAATTCAGTCTTACTTTGTTACACATTAAATTCACATCATTTTTTGATTACATGTGCAATAAAGAAGACTAGAAAAGTAGATTTATACATTAAAAGGATAGTTCACCCCCCAAATATGAACATTTCCACACCGTCTACTCACACTCGAGGGGTTCTAAACTTTTCTTCTGCAACATTTTTCAAAATATCATTGTTTTCAACTGAAGAAAAAAACTTAAGCAGGTTTGGAAAATGAGTAAATGATGGCGGAATTTTCAGTTTTGGGTGAACTATCCCTTCAAAGACTAGCATAGTGTTCTCTGAGTGGTTTTCAGGGGGTTCCTATATGGTTATCTGCTTGCTTTTATGGCATTACTCTCTGTAGCTGCTAGGTCTAATAGACAAAGTCAGAAGAGTCTTTATTATATCCAGGTCCAACTGACAATGTAAAGACCCATTCACAGACAATGATATATGCCCAATATCACACTTGTAGCAGTGCAATATTACTGCATATCAGCACTGCTGTGATTTGGTTGTAGGTAATCAAAATGTACACTATTAATTGTTGATGTAGTTTTAATTCAAAATACAATATTTACAAAATTACCTATAGCCTAGTGTAACTGTCATGATCACCAGAAATGTTGCACTTGCAGGCTGCTGGAGAACACTCCCTGTCATTCTACCGAACTACAAATCCCATCATGCCCTTCAGTTCACCTCCTGATTAAACACACACAGCTGAAGCTGATCAGGACTGATTACTTGGACTATATACACACCACTCACACACACATCAATGCTGAGTCTTGTTTCCCTGTAGTGAGCGTTTCAAAGCATTTCCTGGATTGCCTAGCCGTGTTTTGACCATTGTTTGTTTTATGTTTGTTTTGCTGCTTGCCTCGACCTTTTGCCTGTTATACCGACAACGCTTTTGGATTACCCGCATCCTACCGTCTATCCCTGTTTTGAACCTTGCTTGTATGACCATTCTCTAATAAAAGCTGCATTTGGATACGACCCTTGTTGTCACTAGTGGTGGGCAGAGCGAGGCTTCATGAAACACTGAAACAGTCGAAGCAAATGTGTCGAAGCTTTGAAACGTTTCAAAACATGTCTCTACAGTGAATCTAGTGGTCATTTTTATGACGGTGAGAGTTCCTGACTAGCATGAAGAGACAATGGGTTCGAATCCAGGTGGATGCAGCTATAGACACATTCGTTTTTAAATACTCTAAATTGTAGCGTGTTTTGTTTTAACATTGGTCTGACACCCGAATGAACACTTTGTGAATAAATATGTCTTGTTTTGGTAAAAAATGAACATTATTAAGATACATTAAGTGTTAATTTCTGAATATTTGTGCAAGTCGGGATCATTTGCATCACAGTTACTCTGCGCACACACACGGTTCACTAGGCTACATGAGATAGTTTTTTTTTTTCCACTCCTGTCAATCAAATACAGATTCGGCAGGTCTCGAAACGCTTCTGAAATGACCAAAGCTTTGAATCGCTGACCTGGGTGTTTCGAATCACTTTTGTCACGTGACCTGGGTGTTTCGGATCATGCTTCGGTGCAGTGTTTCAAAACACTTGCCTGTCAGTTTCGCATCAGCCATCCCTAGTTGTGAGCCTACTCATTACAGTGACAAACTGAAAATTGAAACTGAAAGGTGTTTTTCAACTGTTCTTTGTTATCCCTTTTCACTTTTGTCAGTGTCGTTGAAATGTGAGCTAGCAATGGACTTCAGTTTGAACAGTACGCAGTTTTAAGATCATATTTTAGCACCAAGCTTTTAGTATTATAACAAACTAATTCAGTTCATGCTATGCAAGGCAAAAGGCCGTTCCCTGATGCAATTATCTACCTGTCTTGTCTCTGTATTTTCTTTAAATACTCTAAAATGAAACATATACAAAACTTTATTTCACAGAGGGAAATTAAAAAATAAAACAAGCACACTCAGACTTTAACTGAAATACACCATCTTCAAAATCTGGGTTGAAGTAACAGCATCTGTTTCGACTGTTGGTGCGATTGATCCAGATGCTAACACAACAGCTGTTCATCTTGTTCCTGTTGATGTACTCAATTTAGCTACTTAATTAAATGAGTTGCCAAATATTAAAAAATGTGACTGCTTTATCCAGTCCAACCACTAGCTGTCAATATTACACACTGCACTTTTATCAATAAAAATAGAGTTCCGCAGCCGTGACATCATATCCCAGAACAATAGCAAACTTTTGGTTCCCTGTGAGTTTTTGTAAAGGGTTTTTTCAGTTCGTGAGTAAAATTAGGGCTGTGGTCGGAGTTTTGATGTCACAGCTGCAGCTTTATGTCTTAAGCCCCGTTCACACTGCTAAATGACGCGCCACAGCAAAGCCACATGATCCCATTCATTTTCAGTAGAGAACAGGTGACAATGAAGGATGTAGGCGTTTGAACAAGAACTGAAACTCGAAGCAAGTTCAAGTTTCAAACAAGCTGAGACAAAAAAGAAAACTTTATGCTAATTTTGTAACTACACAACCACTCTACCTTTTTCCAAATGTGACTTCTGCATTTTAAATAGTGGCTTGCACTTCCGATTTCAGATACATCCATTCAAAAAATGTAAACGAATTACTTCAGAAAACAAGGTTGTGCTACATAGTGCTATATAGTGAACACACTATCTGTTATTTTTTTGTCCATAATGAAAATAATATTACTTTGGTTATTTTAACATGACAACTACAAGCTTTTTGTGGCAAAAAAAAAAAAAAAAACGCTTTTAAATGTAGTGTTTTTTACTCCTGATTGTTTACCCTTTGTATTCCCTACAGCACAGTAATATTCAACACATCCTGCCGTGGAAATACTTTTACAAATAACCTTTTTTTGTTTCTCATGGTCAGCTGAAAGTAGTTTGTTAATTTGAAGTGTCCTTTTAAAACTGGATGAGCTGTGAGGAGAAGAAAGCCACCATTTTTTAAATATTGTTCGCCAATGTCTTCTGATCAGGTGGTCAGGGGCCATGTTTAGAGAAGCGTAATATGCAAGTGTTGCACTGATGTGAAAGTCATAGGCAAACAAACATCTGTGACAAACAAAACATGTTAGTCACAGATGTGGGTTTTACGGTTATTTGGTGTACAAAATAGTTCTTGGAGCTCCATATGGTTACAGTTGAGCCACTGAAGTCACATGTTTTGACAATGGTTTTGGTTCCTTTTTTTTGGACATTGAACATCTTGAGAGCTTTGCTGGCTATGGAGGATGAGAGAGCTCCAGGATTTAATCTAAAATATCTTAATTTGCACTCTGAAGATGAACGAAGGTCTCCGGCAATTGAAACAACATGAGGGTGAGCAATTAATAACACAATTTTCATTTTGGGTGAACTAATCCTGTAGTAACATCTCTCCTGCGCTTTTAAAAGCAATCTCAAAAGAATAAACTAAATTATATTTTCTTGCTTTTCGGAAGGGTTCAATTTTAACAGCTGATTTTTCCATCACTGTCATCGTCACAAATTTACAATCAGCTTTTAGCGTGATCTTATACTATCAAATCTATTGTTTCCAATGTCTACAAAATGAGTATCTATTTTATTTATGCAAAACTATTGTAGGAGTTAGCGAGCTGAACCCACGTCCAAACGACGTCTATTGTACATCATTTTTGAACCTCCAATTCTAGTCCCCTGAAGGTGCAGACTGTGATTTTTACGACATCTATCGAACGTCCAGTAATGACGCCCACAGGACATCTGTATAAGGGCTAATTGTAGGCCAAATGTGGTTGTGGATGTATTTTCTATGTCAAACCTGAACTCATTTTAGACATCATTTTATACTGCTTATAGGCTCTGTGCATAACTATAGTCCCATTTCAGAATGTGGCACACTGTTCCAGTTGATTTACCTATAGCTTCATGTAATTGTGTCAGCAGCAGATCATAAATGGACTTATTTCCAACTTTATTGTTTTGAACTGGCACAAATGTCTCTAATAAACTTTGACTAGTTTGACAAAGTTTTATAATGTGCATTGTAACCTGAAAATCTTTCTAAAATCAACGCTAGTGGTAAAATACATTCATTCATTCCTTTTCCTTCGGCTTAGTCCCTTTATTCATCAGGAATTAACCGCCAACTCATCCAGCATATGTTTTATGCAGCGGATGCCCTTCCATCTGCAACCCAGTACTGGGAAACATCCATACAGCGCAACTGACCCAGCCGGGACTCGAACCAGCAACCTTCTTGCTGTGAGTGCTAACCATTAAGCCACCGTATCGCCTGTGGTAAAATACTATAAAATATAAAAAATTTAGTAATAATAGTAATAACCACAACAACAACAACATAAAGTTAAAGCACATTTTGCTTGGGTCTTCACAACAACAGATGTAAAGATAATAAAAATGAAAGTGCTTAATCAAATGCAAAATTGGCTAAAATTGTTCATCATGATTGAGAAAACGTGTATGAATCCTCACATGTCTTATTTTTGGCATTAACCCTATAAGATCTATCATGTAGCCTACTGTTTGGCCATTGTGGCAGACTAGCTTAAACTGTACATTACAAACATAGGTGTGCATAATGAAGTGAAGAAGCAATGTCAAAAAAATAATACATTTTATACATATGATTGCCCAAATAATGGCCCTGGAATGAGCAATAACAAGTCTTTATGGCAACAAAAACTTGGCTTCAAATGAAACACGGTTGCAGATACTCAGACTTGCCAACATATCAAAATCTGCTATCATAAATCAGTTGTCTAAATCTGAACTCCTCAAATTCCTCCAAGATTAACATTCATTGTACAGCTTCCATACTTTTTTCTATCAACAACTGACAATTGACAAGTCAATTTCAGAAGCATTCTTTGAACAATAAGGCAAAGTGAGAGTTGGATCGAATGCAAAAATAGAAGCAGAATGCTGGGAAACAGTAGCACTTTCTCTTTTTTCATACTGCAGACAAAAACCAGCTGGTACTCTGTATCTTTGCAGAAGCAGTTACATTCAATACCATCAAAGACAAGACACAACACAACTTTGATCAAAGAAGAATAACTTCAAAGACAAAACTGACATTATAAAGCATTATAAAACATGAAAAAGAAAGTCAACTGAATGAAGATGAATGCTATGATAGGCGGTTTGTTTCCATGATGTCTGCAAAATGCATTATCACAAGTATCTTTTGTTTTTGTGTTGTTTAGTATGCTGATGGAATAATTTTATAGTAAATGTCAAGCAAATGTGATCCAACAGAGACAAAGAGTATAGGGAAAAGTCTAGACCAGGTGTTAATGAGGAAAATACATCCTTGTTCTTGTTCCCACATCAGATCTGTGAACCCAGGATAAGGCCTAAATCGGAAGAGCGCATGCAAAACACTGACAAATTCAGCCCATCAATGCAAACTAAAGGAGATAATGTTAGGCTGTGTAAATACAGACACAGACGTTCAGTCATTCAGTTATAATACATTTCTGTTTTTTATAAAGGACACTTAGATGTGAATTGGGAATCTCTTTACAAATCCTACATTTGATGAAGGCAGAGAATATATGTTTTAAAATTACAACTAAAATATTTTTTTTCAGAATTCTGAGATGACCAAATTGAGCACATTCTTGAACTTGAAGCAAGCCAACTCTGTTTTTGGGCTAACAAGTCTCTAACTATCAGTGGTGTAAAGTAACAAATTACAAATACTCAAGTGAAGTTTAGTTATAAACTAATTTCGAGAGAAGCACGTGATTATGATTGAACATGGCTGGTCCCGCATTAACTAATGCCTGATTCACCAATCAGATGATTCCTAACTCACTATAAATAACCAGAGTTTCTCACTATAGTTATCTTTGCCTTGAAGAATGCTTCCTGCTACAAAAACGCTCCAGCTCCAAAAAGCTTCTACAGCATTGCACCATTTAGCCTATCGATACGGAAAGAACCAAACAACCACAACTTCAGCCAGAGCCCTGTCTCCCCGAGACTTCAGCCGTGGCTAAGCACCATCCAGCCCCGCCAGGACGACAATCGAGCTTGAGGTCCCGCAAGACACCGGCTGGCCCACCAGCTCTTCCACCATTTAACCACAACGCTGTCAATATAATCTCCTTCTCCATACACTTCAAACACCCTCACCCAACGCATCCACTGTGTCTTCAACCCAGATCTCCAGCAAGATCACCGTCCATGAACTCTCCATGAACTAAACTCTCAAGACACCGGTATCCACGATCCAAGCCATTGCAATGAAGCTGAACTCTCACTGCTCTCTTAGCGGTCCACCCGCGGTAACGTACATAGCATGCTTAAAGGGGAAGCCTCGAAAAAATAACTACTCTCCAACAAAGACTAAAGGCTTTATATATCTTTCGAAAGATGAGACTCGCGTGACGAGAATGATTTAAACCATTTTAAGACACGAACACAACAGACATTAGTGTCCTCTGTCAACAACCAGAGATAATTGACCTTATTCTTCAATGCAGAAGTGTGCTCGTTTTTGCGATTGTTTTAGAACTTCCAATTCAGTCGCCTATGGGAGAAATGACTAGGAATACTAAACGGCAGAAAATGGTCAAACAAGTTGCTCTACAAACAAGTGTTTGCATGACTATACAGACAAAGTAGAACAATATAATAAGAAAATATCAGTTTGCAACATCAAGCAGCAGAACGAGCCGGTTTTAACGTCTAAAAATGAATGGAAGTAAATGAGACCGGAAGTCTCGAGCCAAAAAGATTCAAATGGCTGCGCACCGCTCGTACGTGAAGAATAAGCAATTTGCAAATTACTCATAACGCAAACACATGACAAAAACACGTTGCATTTTCTCACAATGCAAACAAATTAAGAAAACCCCTGCATTTTCTCACAACAAATAGCACTGAACACAACAGAAATGTTTCATGGCGAACCTAAAATGTGACGGACGCAGCTATTTAGGTTATTTTTATTTAGGCTAATAATATACAAAAGGCAAGGGAATCGTGTAATCAGGATGTTAAAATAAACAAATAATTAAACTTTAACACCATTAAAAGAAAATAGCACTCATGTAAGCTCAATTTTTTCAATTTTGCAAGGCATAAAATGAAATAAGTTTCATACCGTAAAATACACTAGTCACCACTCTTGGGTACTTTTATAAGGGCTACATTTTTACTCATACTTTGAGTATTATTTTCACACTCTTTCCACCACTGCTAACTATTCATAGTGGAAAACATTTCTGTCTTTTCTAACATCAGCATTTTGGTAAATGGACAGCAAAAATGCTCTGCTGAGTCAGATGAACTGGAAACCAACATAGTTAGGTTTTAAAAAGCACAATCAGAAAGGAAAACATGTAATCTTGACTATAACAATGGCATTGCAGTCAGCTTGTTTCTCTGTTGGCAGATACATTTTTTGCACAGCATACAGTATAAACTCTCAATGTTCTCCTGAGCAAGACAGTAATGAACATACAGAAAGCATCTGGAGATCTATTTTGGTAAGTTGTCTGCTGTTCAGATGTACTGAAACCATTTGGTCCCTTCAAATACCAAATAATATAATGGCATTCAGAATTAATGTTGATTCATGTAGCAACTTAGCTGTGAGCTCTATTAAGATGCTGCCCAATCATTGCCTGACGCAGCATTTTCACATCTGCTGTCAGCACTGGTCTGCCTTTGAGAATATCTTATAAAGAACTGCAGCTGGTATATTGAACACTTAGCAGAATTTGATTCTCCCAGCTTGTGTGGAGGGTTCACAACATGTTTGGAAATGTAATAGTCAGCAAAGTTGTATTGCTGTTCACTTAGATAAATGTCTTTTTTTTCATATTGGAATATGGTAGAAATATACTCTATGCAAGTTCTGCATTGAAAGTGATTAGTCTTAAGATATACAGTACTGACACTAATGTTTAACTGCTCATATGGAAAAAAAAAAAAAACTATATTAACTTATAGTAAATGCTGAAGTGATTTGGAGTATACATACTCTTGTTGTAGAAAACTACAGTATTGGATAATTTATTT
>CAIGQV010019081.1:3708035-3720301 GCA_903798115.1 Danio jaintianensis | reverse complement strand
ATGCTACAATACACCACAGTTTACTGTAGTAAAAACTAAAGTATACTACAATATTTTTACAGTTCATTATAGTTAATACTACAGTATGCTGTGGCATTCATTACCAAAGGGTTGTAAATATACAGTATAATACACTTTACTATAGAATGGTTCAAACACACTGTAACACTATCTTTACTATAAAATACTATAGTATTTTATGTAGGTATTAGGGTAGAAAGCTATCCACCAAGCATTTTGTGTCTCAAAGACATAGAATTGATGTCCAAACTTTGGCTAAATTGGGCTAAAATCTGTGAAATTCTAACAGGTGTTTAAAAATTCCCAAAATAATCTAGTCATGCTCTTGTTTACATTCGAGTATTACCATAATGGCCACACATATGAGTAACTGACCAAATCTAAGGTATAACCTCAGCTTCCAAACTTAAAACACTGCAAACTTAAAAGTAACTTTCAGACTATCTCATTCATAATGTTGTAACTTTCAGGGCATCTCATTCATTGTGTTGGTAATGTCATGTGACCTACCAGCGACAGTTGTTTCACTGCTGTTCATGAATGGCATACTCTTGGAATAGTAAAAGGTCAATTTTGGCTGTCTCTGGAAACCCACGACTACAAGGTTTAATACCAGTCTGCTTCAACACATCTACCAGTGTTTTTCAAGATCATGAAGACAGATTAGCTGGTCCATGGGTGTTTGATTCGAGTTTGAGATATACAGTACTTTTTCATGTTCATTTTGCCTTAAGGAGCAGGGTTAAGGATCTCTGGTCTACTAGACGTGCACTTTATAACCTCACCAGAAGTAGTAGGTCACTTGGGTATTTTTCCCTTTTGCAGGGTTGTCCAATCCTGCTTCTGGATGATCTATTAAATGCAGAGTACACAAACAGCAAAACATTAAGAGTGCGGTTGGGAATGCCTGAGTTTCCAAGTTTGGGACATGTCAGTGAGATAGGAACACATGTCCCAAGAGATAGCTGAATGAACTCTGACGTATGAAACATTACACCCAACATAACATCCTCCTGTTCCGACATAAGTGAGAGGAACCAAAGTCCCTTTTTAGGCAAGTCATTTCACTCGGCGGCCATCTTTGAAACACCTCTTGGGCAATATGCTCGGGCATTCTGTTAGAATGGGGAAACTAAATTCTCCAAAATTGCTTGCCAAGCATTCGATTAAATTATATATTAGGAATCACCAATAAAATTAAACAACAACTGTCTCTTTAGTTTCATTTCTAAATGTTTGAATCAAACATAATCTGCAGAAACTCACACTCCCTGGAGTATCGTCAGACTATATCGATCAATGATTGGCTCCTGTACTAGAAGGCTGAGCTTCATTCACCATATTGACCATTACACTTTCCCCATTCAAAACTATACGAGTGACATGTCTTGTGTATTCTATAGTCTTTGCGGGTGATACATGCTTCGATCTGACTAAATTTACCCTCAGAACCGATAAACTCAAGAAAGTTTTGGTTTAGTCTAGTCTATCCAATCCCAATTCCCGAGGCAAACCAACACTATACATTTTTAAATTCTATTAATCAAGCACTTCTCATTTCAGATAAGGAAGACATTTCGAATGTGTAATGGTGCTTCTAAAAACACTGGTCAATCAAGAAAACCTGCTCAAGCTAAGAGTTTGTAAGACTATAAATAATGGACACTTCAAATCAGGAGCATTTGAATCAGTTCCTAAAGGGCCACGGCCGTGCAGAGTTTAGTTCCACCTCCAGTTAAAACCCGAACCAGCTAATCTTAATAGAAAGCTGGACGGAGCAGAACTTGTTGGAAGTTGTCCCTCCAGGAGCAGGATTGGACACACGTTTAACCTTTCAGGCCACACTAGATTCAGACCACTAGATCAAGGCTTCCAATGGGAAGCGAGTAGATTGATTAGTGTTACAACTGCTGCTAATGAGAACGTCCACATACATATAGCATCGTCTTATTAAAACACAACAGGTTATTGTAAGGGTTGGGGTTGGTGTAGAAGTTAATAAAACACAATGAGCTGAACAAACACGAACTACAATTCGCATAATCTAGTCATAAATGTTATGGTTCATTATATTGATCAAAATAAATATCATTAAAAAAATCTAATCATGTATTTGTAGTATTTAGTGTATTGTTAGTAAATACTGTACATATAAATTATGTGGACATTCTTGGGATAGCTAATTTAACAGTACAAAACCAGACCTAAATATTCATTACCCATATATGGTTCATCATGGTCTGGATCTGGTGGCCTAAAATGTGTGAAATGTATCCGGTTTTCAGTAGACTATTGCCCTATACATACCAAGTATAAGGCGGGGCTCTGCCAGATGGTTTTCAATACTGTGCTCTATAAAACCACTTGCGGCAATGATGAAAATGCAATACATACATGAACTGTGCCAGGACAAAACAATATATAAGGACACATAAAATGATAATTCACCCCAACAAATATGAACCATTTTATTAAATTACTCACCCTTGTGTCTTTCCAACCCTCCAAGATCTTTATTCATCATTGGAACACAATTTTATGACATTTTGAAATTTTCAATTTAATTATTAATGAAATTTAAAGTCCAGAAAGGTACCAAAAAACATCCTCAAAACAGTGGATCAATCAGAATATTATGAAGCTACTTGTGCACATATAAATCTAAAATAATGACTTTATTTAACAGTTTCTTCTCCTCAGTGTCAGTATATTGCACACATTCATGAGGACTGGGCACTGATGTATACCCCAGATGTCCACGTTTAACATCCTCTCTTTGAAACAAAGCACTAGAGGATGTTTGTGGTATTTTTCTTGACTTTGAATGAGCCAATACCATTGCTGTCTATGGAGGGTGAGAGAGCAAATGGATTTAATCTAAAATATCGTACTTTTTGTTCCAATGACAAACAAAGGTCTCAGGGGATTGGAATGACACGAGGGCAAGAAATTAATAAGAGAATTTTCATTTTTGGGTTAACCAACCCTTTAAACACTAAAGGAACAATAAGAGACTCAAGTAGTAAAAAAACACAAAACAGACTTCACAGTAAAATTATTTTATTAAGAAAGAAGTTAATAAATAAAACAATGCAAAAATATAATGTTTTTGTTGATTGTTGGGAATTGCCTAAATAGTAATAATTTGTTCTTTAGAAGAAGAAAATAAATAAATTTACAGCGTAAACTGGGTCACTTACAAGTGGGCAGAGTATCACAGAAATCGCTTGGAACCAAGCAAGCTAGCACCTTGAAAACGAATCGATTTCCAGGATGAAACAGGAGACATCACTAAAGCACGGCAAAAAGTGGTCCAACAAAAAAGATCTTTCATTACAAAATATATCGTCTCTTATAATGTTTTCTGACACAACTGCGTTCACTCAAGCATCTTGTTTTTGGACTGAAAGAAACATTAAAAAACAAACTGGTTTCGTATCTTTTTTCACAAAATAAACTGTAAATACTATCTAAACTAGCCAGATTTACACAGGAATGGGTGACAAAAGTAATTATGAAATAAAAAGCACCATGTTAGATATGCAAAGGATTCAATCTTCCGTCTTTCTTTCTCCTGAAGGCCATATGAATAGCGTACAATCAACATGAATGACTGTTTGCTGTAATTACAGGCGTGGAAAAAAAAAAAAAAAAAAAAAAAAAAAGTGCAAAAAGACCTGTTTTGACTTCGCCATTATGACAGAATACAGAGAGCAGGTGTTATTGTGTGTGAATGTGAAAATGAGCAAGAGCATCTAAAATCATCAGCGTACTAAGAGAAAGGTTAGACCAGCTAAACCCACTCCTGCTGCTGCAAACAGTGCTGTCTTCATGGAGGACTCCTGGTTCAGCTGTCTTGCGTTGTGGAAAAACCTGCAGAAACCCTCCTACAAAAAAAAAATCAAAAAAAATTTGAGATTCACATCTTTCCATGTACATAAGCTACATTTAGTTATTCAGACCTCATTAGTCAAAGTAACTAAAATCATAACAATGAGCAGACATATTACATAACAGCCCGACCGATCACAGCGAACTCGCTTTTCTGTTCTGAAAACGCGAGGCGTACCACACCACAATGCTTTTTTTGTTGACAAGAAAAAAAAAAAAGAAGTGCGGTGCTCTGTTTATGTCGCTAGGCAACGACTGAATCAGCTGCGTATTGTGTGCGAGCGTTGCTCTTGATATTGTTATAATTTTAATATTTAATATTATTGTGATATTCAAAATTTGTCATACAGCCATACAGCTCCAGATAACTCAAAACAGCAACCACTAGTCTCTCCTCCATCTTCAGATGTCTCCGTAGCCATCTTGACAACACAAACACTGCGGTCACCTCAACGGAAACCCCACCTCTGCTTTCATGTGATTGGAGAATGAAAGAGTAACGCATGACTGACGTGAAAAAAAGGCAACTCTGCATGAGCACACAGCGTGCAACGGCAAAAACGTGAGGCGCGCAGGGCGTATAAGCAGCGCACAAAACGCTCGCGGCCGTTAGTAAATCATTCAAAAAAGGCACCTCTCAATGCAAAAAGCTTGTTCGTGATCGGCCAATCAGACACCTTTTTGGGGCCAAATCCTGAGTTCATGTTAACTGATTTGAACGGTCAAACTTAGTTCCTGTTTAGTTCCAACCCTGCTTCAATACACTGTAGGTTTTAAACAACAAGAACAGAACCTGACCTCTCTGGACAGAAATTTTAAATACGGACCAATCGCTCGCTTTTTTAATGTCTAATCATCTTGTTTAATCCTGCCCCTTTTCACAGCACTGTACGACAGAATTTTGCATGCTCAAACTCTAGTGTGAGCGCGACATTAGAAGATTCGGTTAAAAAGAACGATTCGTTCGTGATCGGCCAATTTAAAAGAGAATTGTGATGCTTTCTGAAATCTCTGAATCGATTTCTTGAAGAACTTTTTGTGGAAAATGGCCAATTTCCAATTTTTTTTGGAATCTATGACTTTAGTACAATAAGACTTCTCAATTAAATCAATTTTATGACCACCTGAAGTGTTTGTCTTAGTTGCTGGTTCAAATCTAGCCTGCAAACTGTTGTAAAAAAATTATGTTAAAATAAACTAGTTTGAAACTAGAAACTCATATCCGCCTGCCGTTTATTTAATTTCTGTCTCTTTAAAACGTTGCAGCAAAATGTCGCAACTATCATCTGCTTCCACCGCTGAACAACAGCCCCAGTAAACGTTTCGTGTCCTTTGAAAAGAGGCAATATGGAGGATGTACAAACTGACATTAATAAAGCGGTCAAAATGGACAGCATTCAAAACATGTGCTTTACAATGTCGTCCACCATGTTAACCGAATTGGTCACATGACTGCATCACACTAAAGTGCGTAATCATTTTCAAAAGCCTTTGTTTTCACAGTCCACACTGCAAACAAAAGCACAGTTTCATCCACTTTGGACCATGTTTTTAAAAAGATACATTTTCTTTTCCTAAAGCACAGTCTTAGTGTGGACGGAAGGCCAAAACGGAGAGAAAAAAAAAGAAGTGTTTTTAACAACACAATCTCACGGCAATTCGTGACATTGTTTTTTTTAGTTTTTGTTTTAGTGGCTAATTCGTATGAATTCGTACGGTCTCATTTGTACAATTTAGTACAATTTACTTATCCCCCAATGACGGTTGGGTTTAGGGGCGGGGTTGGGTGCCACGCCTCCTTTTTAAAATCGTACGAATTAGCCACTAAACTGACAAAACGTAAAATAGTTACGTTTCCTCGTGAGATCAGGCTGGTTTATAAACAAAAACATGGACTTTAGCAAAACTTTCTGATCAAGTTCTGAGTCTGGATTTAAACTAATGATATACTGCTGCAATGGGATTTCAAACGTATTTGTACACCTAAGTGACGAGCATAGAAGTCTTTACTCTATGATTTACATTATATGCTGATTTCAGGAGACGACTGAAATACCAAGGGTTAAATGTAGATATATGTTTATGGTTTCACAAAGCTGCAGGCAAATGCACAGACGGGTCTAACTGCTGTTTGTAACTGCCTGAGGAGCAAAACAAACAGCAGAAGGCTCGAAGAGTTGAGCAGAGCAGCTGCCTTCATACAGACACCTGCTGTACTGGTCAGAGAGAGTCCAGGTGCACCAGCCCACAATCACATGCTGCACAAACTCTGACTGAAGCGGAGAGATCAGCCGTCTGCTAAACACAATAGACTAAATGGCTGAGTGGCCTTCAGCTCTGCTTTCAACAGCTGCCAAATAAAAGAGAAAAGAGAAAAATGGGGAAGAGAGAGAGACAGAATAGACCGAAGCGAGCCTCTCAAACGCTTTATTCTTTCATGCAAATATATGCAACAGTTTGCCTTAAGCCAGGACTGACAGGATGTTTAATTTTCAGACTTTCAATTATGTCATTGTTTCCTTTGCCCTTATGAGGTTCCAAAATCCTTGTGACTTTCCATAGCAGAAGACAAAAGGAGAAGTCAAAAATGTAGTTCATTATGGTTTAAGTGAGCTACATTCCAAGTCTGCTAACGTCATATAATAGTTTATATTAGAAGGAAGAGAATGAAATTGTCATTAACTGAAATCTTCCTCTCTGCCAAAGCTCAGAATCTCGTTCACGCACATTCAAATATGGCATGTCTGATGCCAAACGTTATTAGCTCTTGTATATTCATACTTTTTTATTCATTTTATATGACTAAACTATTTTTTGTAGTGCCTTAATAAAGCTTAATAAGAAACTCCCCTAAAGTTAAACTGTTGAGTTTAACCTGGTTTTGAATCTATTCAACAGATTTCTGGATCTGGTGGGAGCACTTTTAGCTTAGCTTAAATCATTGAATCGAAATAGACCATTGATAATCACTTTAAAAATAACTAAAGAGCTATATCATTTTACTATTTAAAGCTTAACTCTTCTGTAGTTACATCCGACTAACAGAAAATTTAAACTTGCAATTTTCTTGGCCGATGTGGCTAGGAACTGTATTCTCTCTTCCAGCACCTGAAAATTGGCTAGCTTCCCTCAGTATAACCAACCTGCTTCACCCGAGCTCCATCATAAACACAACATATAAAGTATGATTTGATGTATTCAACCAACAAACAAGCCTCCATTTGGAGAATTGCAGTTATTAATAGTCCTTATAAACAATCCATTTATAATGGATCTATTTCAGTATCAGCAGTTGGTACATACTTTCAGGATCACCTTCACTTGAGGTTTGAGCATACAGACCTGTTGCTATGACAACAACAACTCATGGATGAGTTTTGATAGTTTGAAAATATCTTGGATCACATCAAATGGTCAATAATTAAATCCAGCAAACGTAATAATCCATGTACAAAGAACAAACCCCTGGTCAAAGTTCTCTAGGAAACCATTGGCATTAAACTACTTTATCAGCCTGCATAAATAAACAACCTATCCTGAGGTTATTTAGAGCTGGAACAAGAACTGCTTTCATAGGTCAGTGCCTGGGAGTCTGAAGCACTGGACGCCTACACAAATAGGTCCTTGGTGAGACATTTGAGAGCCTGTTTAAAAGGCTTTTAAAGAGCAGTTCTGCTTCCCCACAAGCATTCCCAAGATTCTTTGGCCTGAATCACTCTCTAATTGACAAAAACAGGGCAGCCACAAGAAGGTATATGCTGCTTCACTCCAAAAAAACAAAACCTAGACCGGCATATCACTGCAGTATCTACCTTTCAATTATGGTTTAAAATGTGCACACTGAAGTGTACAGGTGTGACAGACTCAGAGAGACTGAGGCATCAAACGGTGCATATAAAAGGCTAGGCTTCTGAAAGCATGCATGAAAGATCAAGTATGATCTGCTTTAAACGCCCACGCAGTTTCACATCAAGTAAAACCAGTGTGGAAAAACCCCTCAATAAAAGCCTGACGATTATACAGGTCAAGTCTCTGCTGCACATAAAAGACAATGGCTTTAAAAACCATCATTTTACACACTTAACTCTCAGGCATACTTTGAATTTTTTAAATGCCATTTAAATGTCTTTGATAAAATAAAATCTATCAATTATTATTTTTTCAGATTATTTTAAATGTGCATATTTATGCGCTATTTAATATTTATTTTCCATCATTAAAAAAATCATTCCAATAAGTTTGTGTTAGCGAGTCTGAATTTTTGAAACACTGAACATGTTGTATAGGCTTAGACCTTAAATGTTTGATGATTTTGCCCAAAAAATGTTTAGGGTTAAATGTTTTCTGCCTCAAACTACACTGCTAATGCTTACCCAGCCTCCGTTTTCCTGCAGCCAGTCCTGTTTTTCTCCTCCTAGGTAGTCTGCTATGGTCTCAGCCAGTCTCCGGGAACCCTCTGAATTCTCTCCTCTGGACAGTAGCTCACTGGCCAGCACTCCAGTGAATGTGAAGATGGAGACCACCCTCCCCCAGTTCATTTTCCCATCTCCCACCAGTTCCCTCATGACGCTCTGCAGACATTTGCTGGGGTCTGCCCCGCAGGTGTCCAGGAACTCCTGGGAAAGGGATCGGAATTTGGTTCTGTGCTGCTGCTCCATCTCTTTGGCCAGGTACCTCATGGCCTCTGCCGACTCGCTGGGAGGCGTCTGTTGGATCCCACTGCAGAAGCTGATGTAGTCCTCCGCCAGCAACAGAGTCTGTTCCCTCAACCAACAGGACATTTTCTAAAGAAATTCAAAATACGTTAGGGCCACATACACACTAAATAAATTCAGTAGTCAGTTTGATGTTTAGTGCAATGCTTTCTCTGTGCCAACCGCACTCTACATTGCATTAACACGTAACAATGACATTTTCAGAACTCCCACACTGTGTGCACAAAACAGATGTACACATTTATATGAATCATAGAAAAATCACAGGAAACGAGATACATAATGACTCATTCATGTTGCCAGATCATGCTAAAATGAACTTAAATTCATATGCATTATCTTGGAAATAAATATTGGAAAAAATAAACTTTTAAAATAAATATCGTGTACCTGCTTACTCCATTAAAGGGATAGTTCACCCAAAAAAAATATTTACACATTTATTCACCTTCAAGTAGTTCCAAACCTTTATGAGTTTCTTTTTTTTTCTTCTCTCCAACACAAAAGACATTCTGAAGAAAGCTGAAAACCTGTAAGTTCCATAGTAGGAAAAACTAATTCCATGGAAGTCGATTGTTACAGGTTTACAACATTTTTCTAAATATCTTCTTTTGTGTTTTTTACAGAAGCAAGAAACTCAAAGGTTTGAAACAAGGGTGAGTAAACAATGACCATTTTCATTTTTTGGGTGAACTATCCCTTTAACTTCATAAACTTGATAGCTATGCGCATTGCCCAAATTCATTAAAGAAGTGTTACTTATAACAATAGAACATGACAACATTTCAAAACATTTTTTTTAAACATTTTCTTTAAAAAAAAAAAAAGGTTCTTAAAATTAACCAACCACAGTGGCTCTGTGGACAGTGGTTTAGTAATACATAATGAGCCTCTGTCATTTTAGGCTTGCTAAAACAGCAGATTTCAAACATGCAAGATCTGTGGTTATTGATCATCGCACACACAAAATAATTTAAGCAGATTCTCTCCTGTATTTAAGTGCAGTCTTCACTGCTGAATCATTTAAGTGTGCAAAAAGCCTAGATGCTCTTTTTTATCCATTAGAAATTCTGTTTTTCAAATGTCAATCACTTGTACATGATTGAATATGGATAATAGTGTAAATACAAAATACTGCAAATATGGCTCATGGTTGACCTAAAAGCAGTCTCATTAACTTCTTAATTCATCATTTTCATAAACCTATAAATTATCATTTCATTATCGTAATTTATTAAAGCAGCTAATATTAATTGATTTTATAAAAAATTCACCACATCTAATATATCCATTAAAAGGTTTACACAGGCTATCTCTCCTTTAGCCAAAGTCAGTTGTCTACTTGCCTTATATGGCCTGACATAATTATCCCTTGCAAAAATTACCATGGTAACCACAATTTCCATCAAGTCATTATCTTATAACTGCTGACAAATCAGAAGTAATATCATGTACTACAAATACTGAATTTATCCTTCAGGTAAACTAGATTTCAAAATGTAATTGTATATTATTAGGATATCATAAAATAAATCTCACTCCATCTCACATTGTATGGCATTTTAATTCAACTAAGCGCTTTTGTTCATGTGCCAATGCAGAATTAACACAGCTGAACGCAGATCAGTCCATATATAAATAAACGATTCATAATAACGGCTGTTATATTAAGCGGCTGTTTCTATGGGTTCAGGCCTTGTGTTTTAAAATAAAAATACATTCGGAGTCTAACGTAAACCTCATTCACTGCTAGTATCAACACATAATTCTTAATTTGATAAAACATGATACGTTGAGCTTAATTTGATAAAACACACAGCAGAGAGGATTGAAAGGAGGTTCACGCAATGCTGTGAAACACAAAGCCGGCTGCGCCATTGCGCACGAGAACAAAAAGACGCGAAACCACAGCACGGGCTTAAATACCAGTTTACTTAATGATATTAAAATAACGTTTGTTTGAAGGGGATTTCAAAATGCGGTTTACCGTTTTCCCTCTCCATAAAAGCGATAATAATAAAGCAGCTCACCCTCCCAGCGATGTCAGAGTGCGCTCTCCACGACAGTTGCGCAAACAGCGGTGAGATCTCATAGGAGACGATCTTCATTCACTCCGCCCTATTTGACTGTCTTTATCTACGTAAAGCACGCCTCTGCTCGTTAACCACGCCCTTGCGTCATGACGCTGCACCCTATTGTGCTTTCCTTTCAATACTTCTGACTGAGATAAAAATGTAATAATAAATAGATTCGACAAGTTTTCCAAAATGAAAGGTATGATGTTTCTAAAGGCAAGTTGTAGTGGGCATCTTTCATTCATTAGACTGGAAAAAGCCTGGATATTACCTCAAAAGTAGTGAATTCCCAACAAAACAAAAGAGGTTCATTTCAAAATTCTTTATATTTATATATAAAATATACCCGTGAATAGTACTTTGGCAAAATATATGGATTTTGACAGTTCATGCTACTTTTGTAATATTGAAGAAGAACCCATATTCACTTATTTATCTAGTGTGAAAGAACACACACACACATATATATATATATATATATATATATTGCCTTGATTTACAGTCCTTTTCAATTAGAAGATATAATAATGTTACTATAAAGGTAACATATATATCAGATAACTATATTAATAACTTTTTTAATATTATGTTTGAAAAACATTTTATTATCAAACAAATATTCTCAAATTTGCAACCTTCTTCCCCTTTCTTTATTGAAATTTATGCATTTATTAAATCTCTTAGATTGTTTAAAAACAAGAAAAGTGATAGATTTTTTTGAATATTACTATATTTTGGTGAAAACAGATAGATCACTTCACAGCAAGAAGGTCGCTGGTTCGAGTCCCGGCTGGGTCAGTTGACATTTCTGTGTGGAGTTTGCATGTTCTCTCCGTGTTGGCGTGGGTTTGCTCCGGGTGCTCCAGTTTCCCCCACAAGTCCAAAGACATGTGCTATAGGTGAATTGGGTAAGCTAAAATTGGCCGTAGTGTATGTGTGTGATTGGGAGTGTATGGGTGTTTCCCAGTGATGGGTTGCAGCTGGAAAGGTATCCGCTGTGTAAAACATATGCTGGATAAATTGGCGGTTCATTCCGCTGTGGCGACCCCAGATTAATAAAGGGACTAAGCCGAAAAGAAAATGAATTAATGAATGAATGATTTGATTGACAACCTAGGCTGGTTTTAGCTGGTCGACCAGCCTGGTTTCCAGCCATTTCCAGCCTGGTCATAGCTGGTCATGGGAGATGACCAGCTAAAACCAGCTTTTCCAGCCTAGCCAGGTTTCCAGCCTAGCCATGGTTTAAGGTGGTCATCTCTCAGCCTGACCAGCTAAGATCAGTCTGGAAATGGCCAAAACCCCTCTAAAACCAGGCTAGTTGACCAGCTAAAACCAGCCAACCAGCTTAGGCTGGTTTAAGCTGTTTTTTTCAGCAGGGTGATTTTCTGTATAAGTATTACAATCCAAATTTGTGTACATACTATCTACTCCTCTTTTAAAAATCAAAATGGATTCTTAAAAATCCTAACAATGCCAGTCCTCATTGAGTCTGTGAATTTTTCTTTTGACATGTTGACTGTTGTGCTCATTATAATGTACATATGTATTTATTTTTACCCTTATC
>CAIGQV010019081.1:3690594-3708025 GCA_903798115.1 Danio jaintianensis | reverse complement strand
ATCATTCTAGTGCAAGCAAAACTTGATGATGATATAGTTATGATATAATAATGCTAACATTTACGTTTCTAAATACATTTCTTTCAACTCTGATAAAAATATCTAAAAAAATTTTAACTAATAGTCTTGTTCTAAATAGTTTTCTTTATACTATTAGTATTAGTGTATATATTTTGGTAAGAAGCCAAGAAAGAGACATTTAATTGTGCTAAGATATTAAAAAAGTCTGTATCTCTAGATAAGAATCCCTATATTCGCCCTGTGTGCTTTGATACTGAGAAGTGAAAGTACAAATATCTCCTCTCGCACAACTCCTCAAGCCCAGATCTGCAACAAAGAAACGAGACAATTGTTGAATCAAAATATTAACCAATATGCGCTCATAATTTACAAAAGAGGAACAAAGTAGTTTCTTTTCATTACTATTATGAACTTAAGAAAGAAAAACAAGCACGGGGAATCTATGACCTATGTTGCGTAATTCCCCTGCTCTCAACAGACGGACAGATATGATGGTGTAAAGCACCTACCAACCGCAGCCAGTCCCTACTTAGTCCCTAATGCCAGTAAAGAGCAAAAACATTTTGCTATATTTATTTTGCTATAGCTAACGTAAGTCACTTTCCCAATCCAAATCTCACCAAGAAACATAACTATTAAAGGTAATGTCAGAAAAGTGGCTAATTCATACGAATTCATACAATTTTATTCGTATATGACAACGTGTGTTTTTTAAAAGGAGGTGTGTCCCAAACCCCACCCCTAACACTGTGTCCTGACAACATGCGACGCGTCAAGATTCCAGCGACAAGCAATTTGTCTGTCTGCACCAAACGCGACACGACATGACAGAAACATTTAAATACCAGCAACTGCAAAGGCTTTTAATCTAATTAATACACATTAAACCTCTTTAACATTATTAATAGACTACTGAGTGACTGATGTTGTTGGTTTACAGTTCTGACTTTCATTTTCAAACCGTCTGCTAATTATTTTATTTTCAAGATCTGCTGCTTTCAGTAGATGTCACATAAAATGGTACTTAAATTCACATTGGGAGAATTTAACACTGAATAAAGCACATAGAGGTGACACGGTGGCTCAGTGGTTAGCACTGTCACCTCACAGCAAGAAGGTCGCTGGTTCGAGTCCCGGCTGGGTCAGTTGGCATTTCTGTGTGGAGTTTGCATGTTCTCCCCGTGTTGGCGTGAGTTTCCTCTGGGTGCTTCAGTTTCCACCACAGTCCAAAGACATGCGCTATAGGTGAATTGAATAAACTAAATTGGCCGTAGTGTATGTGTGTGAATGAGTGTGTATGGATGTTTCCCAGTATTGGGTTGCAGCTGAATGGGCATAAAACATATGCTGGATAAGTTGGCGGTTCATTCCACTGTGGCGACCCCTGATGAATAAAGGGACTAAGCCGAATGAATGAATAAAGCACATAATCTGTACCTGAGGTGACTTTTGTCTTTGTTGTTCTGCTGCGATGTTTGGAAATAGAAACGGTTTCTAAAATAAAAATTTTGTGCGTCGCAGTCGAAGATGGTTAGGACAAAAACTTCTTTCAGAATGGAAAAGGTACCTTTTATCGCATGTTGTTAGGACACAGTGTAAAGCTGTGGTCACACTGCACTTTTTGCCCCATAGACTTCTATTTATACGCATGCGAATGCCACAGACTGAAAAGTTTCACAATTCGCTGCCCTGTAAAGTTCAAGCTTTGTGAATTCTGACCTGCAAAACCGCATCACGTGATTGTGTGAGACCAATAGAAGATCAAAACATGACCTCTCAGTACAGAAATTTAAAATATGGACCAATCGCTCGCTTTTTTAATGTCTAATCATCTTGTTTAATCCCACCTTTTTTCACAGCACCGTATGACAGAATTTCGCAATCTCAAACTCTAGTGTGACCATGGCTTAACCCTAACCCTGATAGGGGGATGAACAAATCGTACTAAAATGTACGAATGAGATTGCACAAATTAGCCTAATACGAATTTTTAAAAAAGTTACGAATTACTGTGAGATTGAGTTGACTTTCACCCAAAGTGGACCCTCACCCGTAAAGTGTTATCCCATGATCCCGAGCAGAACGCGGTGCCGTCAGGAGACACTCTGACAGTGCTGACCCGATTTTCATGACCAAACAGAACTGCCACTCTGGTCCCTTTCAGGACATCCCAGACGTTAATGTTGTAGTCATTATATCCTGCGAACAGCAATCGGCCTGTGGAAAAAATAGAAAGAATAGATCATGTCATTTCATTAATTCATTCATTTTCTCTTCGGCTTGGTCCCTTTATTAATCTGGGGTCGCCACAGCGGAATGAACCGCCAACTTATCCAGCATATGTTTTACGCAGCGGATGCCCTTCCAGCTGCAACCCATTACTGGGAAACATCCATACACACACTCATTCACACACATACACTACGGACAATTTATCCTACCCAATTCACCTATACCACATGTTTTTGGACTTGTGGGGGAAACCGGAGCACCCGGAGGAAACCCACGCGAACACGGGGAGAACATGCAAACTCCACACAGAAACGCCAACTGACCCAGCCGAGGCTCTAACCAGCGACCTTCTTGCTGTGAGGCGAACGTGCTACCCACTGCGCCACCGTGACGCCCTCATGTCATCTCATTTAATTATTTATTTGTAAAGGAACACTATTTTTATGAATCCATTTAGCCAATCTCCCAATCTGGCAGGATCACTTTTAGCTTAGCTTAGCATAAATCACTGAATCGGATTAGACCATTAGCATCTTTCTCAAAAATTTTAAAAGAGAGTTTTGGTAATTTTCCATATTTACAGCTCTACACTTCTGTAACTCTTGTTGTGTGACCAGCAAAAAAAAAAAAATGTTAAGTTGCTATTTTCTAGTTCGATTTTGTAAAAACTAGTCTTATTTCGATGATATAATGAAGGCGTAAGGATATTACACAGCACTTGAAAATAGTCCTCATCTAGGTAATTGTGCCTCCTGCAGTTGTAGTATGACAGCAACGTTCCTTGATTATTACACTGGAATGAGAAAGTAGTTCATAGCCATTCATTCATTTTCCTTCGGCTTAGTCCCTTTATTCATCAGGGGTCGCCACAGCAGAGTGAACCGCCAACTTATCCAGCATATGTTTTACACAGCGGATGCCCTTCCAGCTGCACCCCAGTACTGGGCAACACCCATACACTCTCGCATTCACACTCATACACTATGGCCAATTTAGTTTATTCAATTCACCTATACCGCATGTCTTTGGACTGTGGGGGAAACCGGAGCACCCAGAGGAAACCCACGCCAACACGGGGCGAAAGTTCAAGTTCATGAGAAGCTAATGTTGCTAATGAGAGATTCTAATTTGATGCTTTTTTAGCGAGAGGCTTGTCTATTTCCATTCAATGATCTATGCTAAGCTAAAAGTGCTTCCCCAAAATTCCCCAACTAGGAAACAAGCTCAACTTAGTCTTAAAGCAGATTAATGGAAGACAATAGAAAGGATTAGTGTCCTCCCACCTTTTTAAAGGTGTGTTGTATTATTTTTAGTATTTAAAAAAAAAAATCAGTAATGAGTCAAAAGGAAAAACCACACCAACCCTATACTATAACAACATTCAGTGCTGATTCAAGGTACTGTAATTGTGTTATAATCTTTTGTTTTCCGCCCATGTAATAAGGATAGTTCTACCAAAAATAAATGTTCTGTCATCATTTACTGACTTGTTTCAAGCCTGTTTGAGTTTCTTTCTTCTGTTAAACACTAAGGAAACAGAACAATGTTGAAAAAAAACAAAAAAAAAACAGCACTTGACTTTCATAAAACCACTTGAGTGTGAGTAAATGATGAGGTCATTTTAATTTTTGGGTAAACTATATTAAGACAGTATCAGTGCAGTCAAACCAAAACTATTCCTGATATTTGTTTTTGTCTTTGATTGTATTCTGTGTATTCAACTGTGAACTTATAATATCGTTCAGTATAAAGAATATTTAATTATAAGCAGAAAGGTATAAAAAAAAAATCCTCTCACTTGTGTATGTTTTGTTTCCCATTGCAAATAGCTACAAATTCAACAGGAAAATGGCTTAAGATAACAAATTCACTCACTCACTTGCCTTCAGCTTATATTCCCTGCTTTATCATGGGTTGCCACAGCGGAATGAACCACTAATTAGATGTAAATTTTTGTAGCTAAAATCATAAACTTGTTTAATTTTGCTACACTGTCAACAGTTTCCTGTATAATCTACAGTAACTTACTGGCAGCAGTTTGCCAGAAACTTACTGTAAATCAATTACAGAAAAAATACCGTATTAACATATGCAGCACCGTTTATCTTGCTCTATATGTATTTACAGCATTGTATATATTTACTGTATAATACACAGCAATTTTCACATTGTAACTTTAAAATACAGTAACATACTGCATAACTGTCCTACAGTAAAATACAGTTCAAATTACAGGTAAATACTGTGTAATTTACAAAAATCTTTAACAGGGTACATTTTAAATTTGAAACAACACTTAAAATCTTTCACTTATACTTGTACTGGAAAATAAGACATGAGGTTCAGATCACAGTTGAGAAAATGTACATTTATGGATATTTTGTCATTTTTTGAGCCCCTTTCATGTAAAAAAATAGAATCTGCTAAACTTCTCTTTTTGAGTTGACAGATGACAAGTGTGACAACGATGACAGAATTGTCATGTTGATTTTTGTTTTCTTTCTTTTTTTTAATTTGATGAATACGTCAGTACTTTAATTTTATCAATTATATAGTGTTAAGTAAAAAAGCAATATATTACAATCTTAAGCTTATCTTAATCTAAAAACATACTTTCACATTATATGTTAGTTTCACATAAAAAAAAAAAAAAAATTAAGATAAGCTTAATTTTGTAATATATTACTTCAACCAACCATGCCCCCAACATAGGTAAAAACTAAATTTATGAGTTCATTTGCACTTAGCTGAATACAGTCTACTAAAACATATATACACAAGGTCTGCAGTAGTATGTCATAGGTTATACTGACTATTGAGACACATGCGAAGACACATGCTAAGTTGTTGTCACAGCTATGTGCCTGTTCTGTCATTTGACTCTGTTAAGCAACATTGTTTAGAAATGCTGGGTTTAATTACAGTAGATATCTGTCAGCATTAAGCATGTGGCCTGTCTATTAAAAAACATAGAACAGAGGCAGACTGCATGGTGTAAATCCTAGAGACAGCGCACCACATATACACTGTAAAAAATGACTAATGTCAATGGTAAAATTACTGTAAAAATGATACAGTAAAAATCCATAACCTGGTTAACAGTAAGTTAATAACCGTAAATTGACTTTCCCAGATTTCCCTGCATGACACTTTAATTTTATGCCTTTTTGTTGACATTACTATGGTTATTTTTAGTTGTGTTCTCATCAGCAATGTACATTATAGTTTTATGTTACATCTAAAGTTGATAAATAATGTTTATAGCATTATTTAAATTTTATGTGTGTGTCACCATGATGAAGCACCTTCTATATATTATTATGCTTCTCTTCTCCTGGGAAAAGTTGTTTGTGAGGAGCTTTGGACTTTCTCATTACCATACTCTTATGCTTGTGTTTTTGTCTGTGTAACAAAAGGTATGATGTGCAGATGTTCATACTTCAAAACACTGGTGTGTAATACTATATATTAATGAAATACGGTAGTTTACTGTAAAATTTAGAAAATTATTTTACGGTATCTTCCCATTTTAACTGTAAAGTTCTGGCAACCACAGCTGCCATTTTTCGCCATAAATGTAATGGACAGTACAGTAAGGAAGATCTAAGAGCAAAATTATGACCAATGGCTAGTTCAAGGGATAGTCAAAATCAGGAAATAAAATTTGTTATTATTTATTCACCCTCATGCTGTTTTAAACCAGTGACGGTAACATGTTTTTTTGTTTGTTTGTTTTTTCAATGAGATTTCAAACCTCAAAAGTACAAAAATGACCATTAACATTAGAATTAAATAGGCCCTATGATGCACAGATTATGTAAGCTATTTTATTATTTTGTCTTATTGGCTCGAGACTTCAGGTCTCATTCACTTCCATTCATTTTTGGCTGCAAAAAACTATTTGTTATATTGCAAACTGGTATTTTCTTATTATACACTGTAAAAAAAATTCTGGGTTCCACACAATCCCTTCATGTTGTCCCAACACAAATAAACTAAGCTAACTTAATTTTATTTTTACAAATTTAACTGGATTGAACACAAAACAATTAAGCTGTCCCAAAAAACTCAAGAATGGTGTTGTTTCAGCTCATATTAAATAAGTAGTTTGAACAAGCAGTCAAAATCACTTTTTGAGTGTATTATTATTTTTTTTTATGTACTGCCAGAAAGACTGGTTTGTAGAGCAAGTACATTTACTGACACTTTTGTTATTCCTATAGTCATTTCTCCCATATAGGCAAATTATTTGGAGGTCCTAAAACAAATTGCATAAAACTTCCATATTGCAGAATATGGTGAATAGTTTTCATATAAGAATATCATGCACTGCAATATGACTCATAAACATGTCATATCATGCTTGACATCAATGATATCAAACCTGGAGAGATACACATAAAAGGAATAGCTGAGCATCCAAAGTATCTTTCATCACTTTCTGTGGAATGTAGATATTCTGAGGAATGTTTCAGTTGCTTTTGTCTACACAATTCAAGTCATCAAGATCCAAAACAATGCATGAGTTTCAATGGAAGAAGCAAAAACAGAGGTCTTTTGATCTTCTTGCAGGGAGATGTACAAATTATGATATTTTTGGGTAAATAATTATTTTTATTGCATCAAATCATTCCAACAGATTATTTTTTTTAATAATAATAATTATTATATTTTGGTCTGTCTGGTGTTTGGTCTGTATTATTATCATTAAAGAGACAATTCACGCAAAAATGACAATTTACTCACTATTTAGTCTCCCTCAAGTGGTTCCAAACCTTTACGAGTTTCTTTCTTCTGTTTAACACTAAAGAAGATATTCTGAAGAATGTTGGAAACTGGCAAACATCGATTTCCATAGTAGGGTAAACAAATTCTAGAGTCAAAGATCACCGGTTTTCTAACATTTTTGAAAATATCGTATGTGTTCAACAACAGAAAAAAAAAACTCAAACACGTTTTATCTATATCTATCTAAACATAAAACTTGTGTCTTGAAATAAATAAAAATGTGAACTGAAGGAAAACAATACATACAACAAAAGTTGGCAAGGAAATATTTTTCATTTTCTTCAAGATATTCTACCTTTGTTGTGTAATATTTATTCTATCCGCTTGTTAAGTGACGTCACGCGAAGCGGCTTCCAGGTCCAAGTGCTATATCAAACTGTATAGGGAGACTCAACAAATGGTAATAATAAACGTTTACAAAGTGATGTAATACTTTCGAAAATCCCAATCCCAATATATATATCCATGCCTAATATCCAATAGCCAGAAAGTGATTTTTTTTTATAAATTGTTCAAATATTGGTGTCGGTGACGCAGCAAGTCCAGAGACTGTTGTGTACAATATGATTTCATATAAAATTCACTTTAATATGTGATATGACTAAAAAGTGGTCATAAATGAATATTTTCTCAATTCAAATGAGTAGCGGCTTGGACCTGGAAACACGACTTAGCAAGTGGATAAAGGCCTTATAATATGTCTTTGGAACACTCAAAAAAAGTTTTTTGTTGCTTGTTCAAACTACTTATTTAAAATGAACTGAAACAACACAATTCCTGAGATTTCGTTGGGACAAGTTAAGTGTTTGATGTTCAATCCACTTAAATTTGTAAAAATAAGTTAATATTAACTAATAAGTTAACTTAATTCCTTCACGTTGTCCCAACACAAATCGATTGTGTGGAACCCAGCTTTTTTTTTTTTTTTACAGTGAATTTCTAATAAAAACATTATCATCTAGTTTTCATTTGTTGTGATTGTCAAAAAGTGAATATAAACTTAATTTTCACCTTTATAAACATTTTTATACTTTGTATTTATTTTATATTTATTTTATATACTTTATAATTTTTAAATTGCATTTGTAAATTTTAATGACATTTTTAAAATAATATATAATATATGGCAGAACAAAAAAAAAAAACACTACATATAATTAGAAATTTTAAACTCTAAAGCTTATAATAAAGTTAAAATAAAACTAGGGGATAGAAACTAATTCAAGTATCTCACTGATAATAAAATAACTTAAAATGCTTGGAATATCTTTCACTGTGTGAAAAGGATTACAAGGCTGAATGCCTGCCAGACTACTTAATAATTTTTGAAAGATTATTTATTATATTTCAGTACTTTGTTTTGGTGAAAACCACAATACTTACACAACTTAGGGACAGTTTATCCAAAACTGAAAGTTCGGTCATAATTTACTCAGACATCACTTGTTCCAAACCTGTTTAAGTTTCTTTCTTCCGTTGAACACAAAAGGAAGCTGTTTTGAAAAAAAACTGAAAACCGGTAACCACTGACTTCCATAGTATTTGTTTTCCTAATATCAATGTCAATGTCAACTAGTTTTCAGCTTTCTTCAAAGTTAATTTTTTGTGTGTTCAACAGAATAAAAAATAAACTAATACATATATGGAACCACTTGAGGGTGAGTAAATAAATAGTCAGTCAAATTTCATTTTTGAGTGAACTATCCCTTTAAGGCCTGCTTTTCTTACCACTGAGGGAAAAGTCCACACTAGAAGCACCGAATATAATGCTATCTTTGGAGTAGATGGCCACTTCACGGTCAGCCCGCAGATCATACAGACGACACTGAAACAACATGAAAGTTCACAGTTCACATGAGACTGACTCACAATGCCTTATTGATCATTTGGATCATGACTAACAGGTTACATGATTTGATTTGTAGACACGTTGCATGGACCTAGACCAAGCATATAACAAAAGCTAAACTAAATGCACTTACATATGCTAATGCTCCCTCACACAGTCAGTCAACTGAATGTCTCTCAATCTACTTAACAAGATCATCAAGTGATCAAATGATCAATTAAGACTAGTTACCAAATTGTTCATTTCAGGATTATTAATCAGTGGGCACAAGACAACACCGTTTGCATTATTGATTGTGACTCTTCTGGTAATCATTTTTAATCATTGATTCTATTGATTGTTGTTTTGAGATAATTTGGGGTTTTAACTGCTGTGTTGCAATGTAGAAGGACTTACCGTGGAATCATCAGATCCAGAGGCAAAAGCATCTCCGCTGGGGTAATACCTGGATTCATAGACAAAGTTAAGATTTACGTAGACATTTCCAATATATAATCTCTGTTCCAGTTCAGAGGCTGTATCCTTCAATGGTTAGATTTATTTAGATTTTGAAACAAAGGCTGTCCCATTTTGAAGGCTTCTTAAAATATAGCTGTTAAACGCATTCTTTACCTTCTAGGATATTAGAAATATCTCTGCACATTGCTGACGGCAGGATTTATTATTATTTTATTTTTTTTATATAAAATGTTGGACTCCACTTTTAAATTAAAGTATTGGGTTTTCTTGGATGCCTGTGTTAAAAATGTAAACAAAAAACACTTTTAAGTGATTACAAATATTGAAATAATTGTATTAATTACTTTATTATATGGGACCCTGGTCATGTTGCATCTGCATCATCTGTAAATATATTATTATTATTATTATATATTATGTTTGTTAAAAGAAAAATTTATAATTCTTAAATCTTACATCTTCAATGTGTCATCTTTCATCTTGAATTTATATATATATATATATATAAAGATGCAAGATGAAAGATGACACATTTAAGATCCAAATGAATGACATTTAAGAGTGTAAATGAGAATAACCCAGTGTTGGGCTTTTGGCAAACATGCCATAATTTTTTTTTCCTTAGAATACTATACTATAGGCCTACTATAGAATACTATAACAGAAGCATCTGATATAATGTGATGATCCATACAATTTGTGATAAAGGTCAAAGGTCAAATAATAAATTTTTCCTTTATGCCAAAAAATTATTAGAGTATTAAGTCAAATCATGTTCTATGAATACATTATGTAAATTTCCTATCATAAATAAATTAAAACTTAATTTTTGATTAGTAATTTTCACTACTAAGCACTTCATTTGGACAACTTTAAAGGTGTTTTACCTCAGTATTTTTGATATTTTGAACCCTCAGATACCAGATTTTCAAATAGTTGTATCTCAGCCAAATATCGGCCTGTACATCAATGGAAAGCTTATTTATTCAGTTTTCAGGTAATGTATAAATCTCAATAAAAAAAAAAAAAAAAAAAAACACTTTATGATCTTCATTATGCTAGTACTGGGTTAGAGCGCCTTTTGCCTTCAGCAATGCCTTAATTCTTTGTGGTGCTGGAAACATTCATAAGAGATTTTGGTCCATACTGAATGAAAGTGTCACAGAAATCTATGATGATGCAAACCATCCGTTTCTGCACATCTCAAAGTTGCTCTATTGGACTGTGATGTGGTGACTGTGGAGAACATTTGAGTACTGTGAATGTTTGCTTTTTGCACCAATCTGTGCATGGTAATGTGTGAATAACTCAGACTAGACTGTCTGGCAGCAACAATCTTCAAAGGGTCTTCAAGAAAGTCAGCAGATCGTCTTGAACACATCAACATGCCAAAATGCTAGCTGCTGCCATGTGGTGGGCGGATCAGACCAGCTGTACCTGATAGAGCTGATAAAGGTGTAATAGACCAAGGTGAACATTTTTAGACCTATTGTGAGCACCGTTTTTGGACTGTAAAACTAAAAAATCTGTTACAAACATGACTGCTGCTCCTCAATGGCAGCGGTGGCAGTTGCTAAGCGACAAGAGCAATTTTCCCATTAATAACATTCGATCTGACCTTTGCATGCTTCACAGCCTCTGAATTGGGACACAGACATGACTATATGTTCACTTTTCATAATTTCAACTTTTCAATAAACAGGTTTGGATATTTCAGCTTTGAATGTTGCTAAAATTGCACAAGATCAAGCATATATAGGCACAAAATGCCCCCTCACAAACATCTGAAGTATGAAGCATGGTCATTTTGTGTTCTAGCATGACACAGTGACCCTGCTGACAGAGAAAAAGACTATTCATAAATTATGTAAAACTCTACAATAAGGTCCTACTGCACAATAATAATGACAAATACATTTAATTAATATTATACATATTTTTCATGCAATATATTTTGGATTTGGTATTATTTGTGTGTACTGTGTTTAAAATTGTATGAAAAAAACTACACATTTTTAATAACAGTTTTGTTCATTTTTATTTAATATTTTAGCTTAGTTAGGAATAATATTTCTTTAAAAGTTTGTTTTTATAGATATTTTATTAAATTCAATGTACATTTTATTTTTATTAACTACCCTGTATAATAGTACAATCCAGATCTAATAAATGTTGGTCAATGTTAGTTTAAATACAACAGCTCATATAAGCTCAGTTCAAACAAGACTCTTTAAAAGACACAAAATTTGATTAAAATAATAAATGTTGAAATTAACACTATAATCAATAAAGGCTTCAGCGTTTAGTGTATTAGAGATTAGCATTTAGCTTTGTTTGTTGACTTTAATTTATGACGTTAGTTATTGTAGCAAACTAATGTTAACAAATGGAACCTTAATGTAAAGTGCTACCAGAAATGTTTTACTGTATCTGTTGTGGAAGAAGTGACCTACACAGAACCTAGATGTAACCTCAGATGAACACCTCCTGTATGAACTGAAATGGCAGCTGCGAGGGAAAACTCATCCTCTAACATCAGTTCCTGACCTCGCTGATGCTCTGAGTGGAACTGAATCCCTACAGACATGATGCAACATCTAGTGGAAATTTTTCCTAGACGAATGGAAGCTGTTACGATAGCAGAGAGAGCATATAACTAGTGCCAGTGGGTGGATGTTCACAATGGCCTGAGATTTCCCAGTAATGTTCCTTGTTTACTTTTGTATAAAAAACAGGAAAATACCTATACAATACAAATCTGCATAGTAAATAATAAAAAACACATTATAAATCTATGCCTTTACTTCAGTATTCAGTGTATTCAGTATTCATCGTCCAGTGATCATTTTAATAGGCTCATTTAGTGATAACTTTCAATCCTATATTCATTCATTCATTTTCTTTTCGGCTTAGTCCCTTTATTAATCTGGGGTCGCCACAGAGCTTACGGGACCTGGTATTCCCAGGCGGTCTCCCATCCAAGTACTAACCAGGCCCAGCCCCGCTTAACTTCCGAGATCGGACGAGATCGGGCGTGCTCAGGGCAGATTGGCCTTAAGCTCAATCCTATATTATCAGTTATAATTATTAATAGTAGTTCTTATTATCAATGTTGAAAACGGAATTATTTTTGTGGAAACAAAAGTTATAACACACCATTTTTGATTAACAAAATTTTTTTTACCAACATCATTTATTTAATATATATTTTTAATTGTAGTATATTATGTTTTAACCATAATATAATGCAGCACAAGTATTTTTAACATTGTTAATAAAAAAAATGTTTCTTGATCATTATTGGACGGAAACTGCTTTATTCGCACAGAAACGGTGCTTTATTCGCTAATGTTTTATGCGATATTCCAGTTTTGCATATAAGTCTATTTCGCATCTTTGGATGGAAACATAGCTAATCATCATGACAACTGCTGCTTTTGTTGTCTTTTAGCTTCAGGACAATTATTAATACTAGAGATGTCAAAAGTATCAACTTTGGTACCAATCAGTACTGAAATAAATAAAAAAATGTGCTAATACCAGATTTAACGCTTGGGTGTCAGACCGGTGTGGTTTCGCATGTAATATCAACAAATGTTCACTGAACGAATATGAACTAATCATTTTGGTGAAGGAACTGAAAATGAACAAATCTCTTGAAATTTTTATTTTTTTCCAATGTGTGTAATCCCTCGGTGAAGAGCGTCAAGCAATGATCATTGGAGCCAATAGCTATGTTTCCATCAACCTATTTTTATGCACATTTTAGAATATCCCATAAAAAATGCTTGATAAAAACACCAAGATGCGCATACATTTTGAAAATTCGTATAAATAAAACTTATCAGATAAGAAAAAATGCACAAAAACCATGACACAAACACATTTACTGAATAAATTGCAGCATGCGCATCAAAAAAGTTTGTTTTACGACACAGATCACATGACTGACCAAAGTGTAAAACATTCTAAAATCTCAAAAATCTCTATAGTCCGTTATCAAAGTGGTTTAGTATTATTATGTCTCAGAACGGTCTTGAGTGGTTGTGCTCCCAAAGAGCGAAATCACACTTCCAAACATTTTTGTCTTCTGAGGCGCAAGTAATTTACTAAATAAGAAAAATGGCCCACAATGGCTTTGCCTACAGCAGCAAATTCCATTTTTCTTTTTGATATTTGGCACCAGTTTATCTGGAAGTATCAATTTTGTTCTCTTTGACTTATTGGATGGAAATGGTGCTTTATTCGCAAATGTTTTATGTGATATTCTAGTTTTGCGTATAAGTCTAATTCGTATCTTTGGATGGAAACATGGCTAACCACATCCATATCTGTTGAGCACGTGAACACAATGGCCAATCAGCAGTGTTTAAAGTCTGAGTGATCCTAGAGTTGCTGAGACTTTCATTTCAGTAGGATGATGTACTGCCAATTGAAATGGAATATTGAGTAGGGGGCGGGGCTTTCTTTCTGCACATCATATCCTCATAGCAAACTAACGGTAAGAGGGGTGTGGTTAAGAATATTAATATTCAGTTGCTATGGAAGGGAAGGGCCACCACTCTAATAGTGGAAGCAAATGGTCATACATTTTTTGAAGATTACCAAAACAAATATATTTATTCAGTGAATTAACTTGCATGGATTAATTATTTAACCTTAGGAATAACAATGTGAGCTAGCTAAATACACATTGTACATTTTGATTTCACACCGACTTTAAGAACCTGCTGAACAGTGCACAAATGTTAGCAGGTAATGGATCTTTTTGAAATTACAGTACAGTAGATGTACTGAGAACATCTGATGTCTCTCTGCTTTACTTACAAATAATAAAGTGATCCTGATCCGAATTGAAAATATATGATTCATTGTCACATTCATGGGCCACATTCAACTTTGGCGTAAAACTACCATTAAAACTACACATGAGAATGTGCCAGGCTGTATTTTACTCACTTCACACTGTTGATGTCAGAATCATGAGTCTCAAAAGACTGAACATTCTGTCCCGAACGCATGTCCCACACATTAGCCTTCTTATCACAGCCCTGGAACACACACACACATAGCACTTCAGAGACCAGCAGAACAACACTCACACTTAACAGAATGAATCTCAGGAGACTCCTGGCCTAAAAATAGCTGCACAAAACCAATTCTGACTGAACAAGACCCTAACATGTAAATGAATAATCGTGACTTATAATTTTGACATGTAAAATAATTCATTCATTCATTTTCCTTCAGCTTAGTCTCTATTTCAAAGGTTGCCACAGCGGAATGAACCAACTATTCCGGCATATTTTTTACACAGCGGATGCCCTTCCAGCTGCAACCCAGTACTGGGAAACACCCATACACACTCATTCTCTCACACACACACACACAAACACATACACTACAGCCAATTTAGTTTATTCAATTCACCTGTACCGCATGTCTTTGTACTGTGGGGGAAACCGGAGCACCCGGAGGAAACCCACAAAAACACAAGGAGAACATGCAAACTCCACACAGAAATGCCAACTGGCCCAGCCGGGACTCGGACCAGCGACCTTCTTGCTGTGAGGCAACAGTGCTAACCACTGTGCCACTGTGCTGCCCATAAAATAATTCTAATTTTGTATAATTTTGATATGTAAAATTATCCAGTGCTTTCTTTCACATGTACAAACTGACATTTAGCAGATATTTTAGCTTGCATTCAGTTGTATTGATAGAGTGATGTGTTATAGTGAGGTGGGATGTGTGTGTAAAACAGGTGAATTAGTGTGTAGGCAGTGTTTACCGACCCCTGACACAAAGGTGCTTCCCGTCTCGGAGGGTGCAAGGTCAAGAGAGAGAACATCAGCCGAGTGACCATGGAAACTCTGAAGCAACTGCCCACTCTCCACATCCCATAATGCACATGTCCCATCACCACTAGATGTCAGAATCTGAAACACACACGTAAACAAACTGCAGGGGTCATGAACTGAGATATCAAGATTCCTGTGTTATTTTGACATATAATATAACATATTTGTTGTACTATAAAAACTTAAAACTCTCTTGGAAGTCTAATAAAGGCTTATATTCTAGTCAAAATGACAGGTTCAAGAATGTCCACTTGATTCATTTATAGTGTTGCTAAACTCCACCTCTACAGAAGAAGACCAACGCCTGGTGTTTAGATCCACCCATTGATTCATGCTGTAGTAGGTAAAAAAAATTAGGGAGGCAAATGCAGATCTATCCAGAAAACTAATTCTAAAAATACTTGCTGTGAAAAACACAGTCTTTGAATTGCCTTCCTTACGATCCTAACTTCAAGTTAAAGGTCATGCCAGAAAGAAATTTGCTCATTTAGTTGGTGCAGTTCTTCACTTCGGGTACAATTTGATGTTGGATTTCAAGAAGACTGAAAGTAAAGCATTAAATCCGACAGTAATTTCACACCATACAAATGTGAGGAACTGTTTTTATTAAATGGTCACCATTGCTTTGCCTTATTTCAGATAGTTTGATACATACTGAGTATTTATGTGTTCCTAACCTAAATCACAGCGGCTTTCACACAGTATATAGGATGTACAGTAGGCTATCAAACATACATGAGAAGCCCACTGTAGGGCACACTAGCTGTCCTGTGACCTAATCTTAGAAGCAAAGTGATGAAAGTTTAAACATGCAAAAGTGTTGGCCAATCATATCAGTGGCCAGCGGGTGTTACTTCCGAGTCTGCAATCTGCCATATTCAAATGGTGTGTTGAATCAAAAGAGGACAAAACATTGCCTATTACTTAAGTTGTACATTATAAAAAGGCAGTTTATAACCTAATCAAAAGAATAACCAAATATAGATCACTGTGTTTAGTGCATTGTAGACCCTAAGCAAATCAAATTGCTTGGTTTATGCACTAATTGTGTTTTTTATATATACATAATTATATAGGCTACATTATGATTTACACACTTCTGCAGATCATTTGAAAGTTTCCCTAATGCTTTGCAGTAATACAACAAAAGTCTGATAGTGTTACAAAACAAATAGCACCCTCTAGTGTAGATTTGGATCGTTACAATTAACTCATTGCCACAAACACAAGAAATAATAAATTTTTTTTTTTTTTTGGTATCTAACATAAAGAAGCTAGTTTAGTCTTTACTTATTGATTGGTTGTTGGACTGATTTATATATCTATCTATATATCTTTATATTTATTTAAAGATGAAAAATAATCTTCAAGTCGGGAAACTTTCACTTTTTATTAATAGATGTAATGAATCCCCTTGCCTTGACGTAACAAAATCTTTCACTTCTTTTTTCATCTTCACTGCAATGGACCGAAACGTAAACTAAGAAAGAGGAACAATTCGTGATCTGTGACCGCACAGAGAGAGAAACCCCGACTCTTTCCTCAGTACGCACTCATGACAAATGCAAACCCAACAGAAAAGTGCAGTCCATATTTTTAGAATGATTTTTCCCATAATGATGCTCACAGAACAGTCAAATATACAATGCATAAGACAAAATGGCAATAAAAATGCTGCTTGAAATGATGCATGTCATTTTAAAAAGGTCATGAGGGGGGATTTCATGGCAGGGGATTGCTGTGATATTTGCTTCAAGAAACGTGTGTTTTACATAAATATCAGCTGATTGCTACAGACTTAATTGCCACAGACTCACTGATTAAAGCTAAATTAATAAATTGTCAATTGATACAATTTTAGCATTTCAACACACTGTACTGTATACACCATGCTTGTACACATTATACACGGTATTGTATATACCTTAACATCATTGATAAACATGTTTAGTGGAGTGATTTTATTACATCTTAAAATTATTTATATTTAAACAAATCTCTAATCCTATCAATAAAAACTTTTACTAAACATTTGCTTTAAAACAAACCTTTACTTTAAAAGAGCAATTAACACATCAAGGGCCAAGTTTGGTTTCCCAAATGGAACTGTGTGTTTGACAGTGGCAGATTACATATTTACATGCACATACAAAGTAGTATAGTATAGTATAGTATAGTATAGTATAGTATAGTATAGTATAGTATAGTATAGTATAGTATA
>CAIGQV010019081.1:3665580-3681275 GCA_903798115.1 Danio jaintianensis | reverse complement strand
ATTATACATTTTTTAACTGATCAATGATTAATTTACAATAAATATAATGTAAATTATATGTTTTAGATTAAACATTGGGTTGCTGAACTGATCCTGAAGCAGCAGATGTGTGTGATAACTTACCATCTCCACACACAGTGAGCAGTAATTGATGGGCTCATTCTTGAGATAAATATTCATCAGAGGTTTGTTCTCACTGCATTTATCACACGGGCCAAATGTTATGGCCAAGAACGTCTGGTCGCACATCTTTGCGTCTGGTTGAAGCTGGACCTGCACATGAGGAGACATAACATGCATTTACATCAACCAAAAATTACACTCATTGAAAAACTACTTAAAATATAAATATGACTTTTGTGGTGATATATGTATTGACTTTGAGGTTATCATTTTGTATGTATACTCTTGAAGTTATATAAGACTAATGCTGCACCTTAAGAAAACTAATTTCTAATAACTATTTCATTTCGTCTTTGCCAAGAAGATATGCATAATATTTTACTAGTTATTTTGCAAGATTTTTGGTTTATTTACAGTTGTGAATTGCATTAAGGGATGTTGATCTCTGTCTGTTAACTTTTGAAGTTGAAAATTCAACTCTACAGTTGAACAAAGTGACATTTATTGACATTTTAGTAATTTGAAATAATATAATGTGTAAGAAAATAATATATAGAGAAATAAGTCTGTAAAATAACAGAAAATGTACTGGCAGTTTATTACAAGGTTTTTGTACCGTATTATAAAACACCAAGACAATATATCACTTTAAAGTATTAAAAATGTCAATGAAAGTCACTTTTTCGAACTTTTTAAGGTTAAAAGTTGTTCAAAAAGTCAAGGTCAAGGTCTCATAATACATTTCAAAAGCACAAATAAATGGGGAAAAATAAAAACATGAATCACAAATTACGAAAAACTGCTAATTTACGGATATATTTACAGTGTAGTATTCAGCCTAAAGTGCAATTTAAAGGCTTAACTAGGCAAGTTATATTAATTAGGCAAGTCATTGGACAACAGTGGTTTGTTCTGTAACCAATCGAAAAATTTTTATAATAATTGTTTAATATATATTTTTAAAACAGCTCATTTATTTCTCCTGAACAAAACCAAAAAACATTGTTTTGGGGTAGACACAGTGGCGAAGTGGTTAGCACTGTCGCCTCACAGCAAGAAGGTCGCTGGTTCGAGCCCTGGCTGGGTCAGTTGGCGTTTCTGTGTGGAGTTTGCAGGTTCTCCCTGTGTTCGTGTGGGTTTCCTCCGGGTTGCCCGGTTTCCCCCACAGTCCAAAGACATGCGGTATAGATGAATTGAACAAACTAAATTGGCCGTAGTGTACAGTATGTGTGTGAATGAGTTTGTATGGATGTTTCCCAGTACTGGGTTGCAGCTGGAAGGGCATCCGCTGTGTAAAACATATGCTGGATAAGCTGGCGGTTCATTCCGCTGTGGCAACCCCTGATGAACAAAGGGACTAAGCCAAAGGAAAATGAATGAATGAATGAATGAATGAATGAATGAATGAATGAATGAAAAAGATCTTTTGGAAAGAAATGCAGTTATTGTGCCATCTAATGGTATAGAGTAGAAAAAATGCATCTTTTCTCCTTGTGTGCTTTGGCCCTGTCGTATCCTACGTATTTACCAAAAATAATGCACTCAGGTGCACTCATACTCTTTGGTTTATTTGGCCTCTGAATTGCAATAGTAAATAGCAAATCATGCTAACTTAATGATCCTTTCTTTAGTATGTCCTGACAAAAGTTAACTTTTCAATAGGAAACGCCCAACTGAGCAATTTTGTGTTTAAAATACATCTAATAAACATACAAACATAGTTGTCTTGGCTAAAACAACAAGGATAAGTTAAGATAAATCTAATGGACATCTAATTAGTCCCAAAAAAATGATAGTCATCAAATAGACAAAAATTATTGACTACATGTGAAGTCTGTCTAATCTGTCCGTTTGATGGGCCAAATGTACTATTAGTCAACAAATTTCTTGCTGGGACATTAACACTGGACAAAAGTGCATTCATGTAGTCTTTAAATGGTAAAGGCTTTTTCTGCCATGGTTTGTGCTCTGAAAATACAGACAAAAAGCAGGCAAAACGTTGCATAAAATGTTGATTTCAGTGTTTCCTCCAATTGTTAAACTAATTCTAAAATGTCAAGCTCATGCAATACGAACTAATAAATAAATACAAATACCTAAATTTTAAGTCCAATATTCAGTGTTGTAAATAGAAGAGGTTTATATTGACGCTCATCATTATTCTTTTATTTTACATTTGTAACCAACTTTAATGTTACCAGAGTTCTATTAATGTTTACAATCTGTTAACCTGTAAACTGAAAGAAACACATGCTATTGTGGCATTAAAAATGATCAGACACCTGTAAACTCTCATAACAACAACAACAACAACAGAGAAAAGTGTTTTTAATGTTAAGCAGAATCAATTTATTTCAACTTACCGTTCAAAAGATGTTTGTGTCAGGTGTGTGCTTGTAGGCTGAAGTCTTAAGAGGGAGGAGAAAGGGATTGAGTCTGGGAGAAAAGCAAATGATAAGCTCCTTATGGTAGCATTAGGGCTTTAACCCTACAGAAGTTTTACTAGCAGAAATAGTAGCCAGTCAGAGCTTCTGCTGGACAGAGACGCTCACAAATAGTACTGCTTAAGGTGTTAAAGCTAAGGCCCAGTGGCCTTATAATCATTTTATATTTTAACTTTTATTGATGGGTAATTCTGGAATTGCGGATACATTTTGTGTTTCCTTGATAAACCTTGTATTTGAATAATAACACTATTATATCAAGTTATTTTATAGTTTTAAAAATCTTCACTTAAAGACTTAAAGACCACTATACCTATTTTTGATTATCTCCACCTCCTGAATCATACATTTAGCAAAAAAAAAAAAAAAAAAAAAAAATAGCTTTAAATAATTAAATCTAATTTTCATCTTTTTGTTTATGTATTTAATAAATAATTGCATGGAACATTTACTTTCTTTATTATTTGTAATTTCAGTAATTCTGTTCAAGTAGATTGATTATTTGTCAACTCTGTTATTGTGATATTTCAGTGAATCCCCCATTCACTCTTTAAAAACAATAATAATGAAAACGCACAAAATTCTGTTTAGAATATGGTGTCTGTTTTGACGTTAGCATCTTGAGCTAAAAATATCAAAATGGTGGAAAATGTCAACTCTGTTTCTGTCAACTCTGTTTAGGTGTAAAAAAGTTTAACAATTTAAACAACATTTACTAACAAAATGAATTATTCCATAGTCACACTTAAGCATTTTGCAATAATAATGTAGTTTACTGTAAATTATACATCATTCAAGGAACGAATTTCCTTGATAATGACGAATTTTAAAGGGACCGTTCACAAAGAAAATGTACTCACTATTTACTCACCCTCAAGTGGTACTAAACGGTTTCTATCTGTTGAACACCAAAGACGATATTTTAAAGAAAGCTGAAAGCCTGTACCCAACTGACATCCATAGTAGGAAAACAAATACTAAAGAAGTCAGTGATTACAGGTGTCCAGCTTTCTTCAAAATACTATTTTGTGTTCAACAGAAGAACGAAACTGCACAAGGTGTGGAACAACTGAAAGGTGAGTAAACGATGACATAATTTTCCATTTTTGGGCGAACTATCACTTTAAGAGAGCCGTCAAACCAAAGCGTCACATAATCTGACCAATGTCTCTCTCTACTGTTTTCTAGGTGTATTGTACCAGATTGTACAGTTTGTTAACAAAGTCAGGCGCAGGCATATCAGCATGGTAACATTGTATTTGCCTCACGTTGACTCTGATACCTCTCTAATGAATTTATTTTACACTACTGTATTTATTATTGTAGATTGATTATAAACTACTTTAAACAATATCTCTGGAGATGTGATACTGTGGTTTGAATCTTTTTCTTTGCTTGGCAGTACAGTACTGAATATCTCCTTCTGAATTATTATGTATGAACAATTATTTATTTTGTTATAGAACAAGCCAAAAAAGTCAAGAAAAGTATTATTATTATTTTTTTTTTATGTTTTATTACAAGCTCAGACACTGGCAATAGAAAAGTGATACATCAAATTGCAAAAAAGATGCGAAAAGTCTAATATATTGCCCCTTTAGAAGTTTTTTAATGGGTTCGTCAGCCTGGAAACGTCATCATTCACTTCTGCTAGAGAGATATTTTGACTAATTCTGCATATTTTTGCTTGTATATGTAAATATTGTATTTAATTGAGATGATAACGCAATGCACAGAGAAAGTGTTAGGGATAGTGAACAACCATGAGTTAAAATGATCCCATAAATCAGTCCAAATGTCCATACAGACAGAAACATACACTGTAAAGAAAATAATAATAACAATTTGTCGAAAAACAGATAATGTTCTGTTACAAGTATTACCAGTACCTAATTTAAACATACATTAAAAATACACATGTACAAAACACACTTATAAAAAGGGGGTTTTGGTTTTCTTAAATCAAGAAGCATTTTCTAGACAAGTAAAAAAAAGTCTGCTTACCCCACTGTCAGATTATTTATCTTCAAATTCACTTAATTTTGACTTTTTATTTCTGAAAACAAGACAATATTTTTACTTGTCTAGAAAATGCTTTTTGATTTAAGAATTTTTGGATATTTGGACCAGAAATACAACAAACACTCTGAGTAAGAAAAGCATTTTTTGCAGTGATACTTAAGACCATTTGTTAATCAAGGTCCATTTTTAAAGGAAAATGTACTGGTAATATTCTACCAGGACATTATATAGTTTTTATTTGTTTGTTCTCTCTCTCTTTCTCTCTCTCTATCCCTTTTTTATACAGTGCATACATGTTCAAAGCTAAATTCAATTACTGATAATTAAAAAAAAAACTTGTGATCAAAACAGAACCAAACAGGCTGAACAAGCAGTTAGTTATTAGCTATGGTGTATTTGATCCATTTTATGTAGCGGCACACTTCAACATAAACCCCAGGAAAGCCTGGAAAAGCACAGCCATTGCCAAAGGAAACAATGCCTTTCAGTTTCCCATTGCACACTACAGGACCACCAGAATCCCCCTGAAATGAAAATTGGAGAATCAAAAAGCAAAGTGGGCTTTTGTATGAAAATAATAAGAACAACAACAATCAATAACATACCTGACATGAGTCTTTGCCTCCATCCATGAATCCAGCACAAAACATGTTTTTAGTTATTATTTTTCCATACGCACTCATACAATCATTCCTTGATAATATAGGCAATTCCAAACATTGCAGTGTAGAAGAAATGGAATCTGGATAAAAAAAATATGAATGGTGTTAAAAGAAAACTGTGTTTTGTTCACAACAAAAGCTTTTATGTTACTTTATACTCATTTTAATTGGATTTCAACTAATCTTATACAAAGTTTAACCTAAGATTTTTAGTCAGTTTGACTGACTAAAAGATCATTTGATTTAACTAAAAATCAAAGTCAGTAAGATTTTTTTACAGTGTAGTTAATGTCTTAATATTTTACAATATGATGTCAAAGGAACAGTTCACTCCAAAAATGAAATTTCCTCAACATTTTCTCACACTCAAGTGGTCAAATTTTTTCTGTTGAACACAAATCAAGACACATTGTTGTTCATTTTAATGCCAACTAAATATAAAATAGGTTAGTAATAAATAAACTTAAAATACACATGCATAATATCTAAAAAACACATAGATCTAAAGAAGAAGAAAAAAGATATTTTGAAAGAAAATGTAAAAAGCAGCCACTGGCATACATAATAAAAACTATGGAAGTCAATAGCTGTTTTTTTTTTTTTTTCTCTCCCAAAATTCTACATCATATCTTCCTTTGTGTTCAGCAGAAGAAAGAAACTCAAACAGGTTTGGAACAAATGGAGGATGAGTGAATGATGACGCAATTTTTATTTTTGGGTAAACTATCCCTTTAATTATATTTATATATACAGTATAAAAAAAGAATTTTCATTGCCAAATCACCTCCAGTTACGCCCCATCCAGAAACCAAGCACTGCTCCCCTGGAGTAGAGCAATTGGTTGAAAGCGGGACTGGCTTCACATTGTCGTTGATAACAGCAGGCTCTTTCAGCTTGATCAGCATGATGTCATTGTTGTGTCGCCTTGTATTGTACTTGGGGTGAGAAATCACCTTCTCTGCTTGGATCCGCTGCTCTGTGCCTTCAATAACATATCGGTTGTGCTCTCCCAGATAGACGACGATAGATCTATTGACAAGGAAGTAATATTTTAATTAATCAGAATATTGTATAACCAGTGGGCACCTTGATGTCAAAACATCATAAAAAAAAACACATAAAAACAACACAGGCTCATTGTGAATACGTAGCCCCGTATACATTTCTGGAGAGCGCAAATTATGTAGCCAGAGGTAAATTAATGCTACGGGGCGGTATGATGGAGCCCACAGCTTCTGTTTCTTTTCGCACAACCAGCTGACCGTGTACGTCGACGGACTTGAGACGCAGAGAAGAGTTGACTGCGACGATGGGGTTCGAGTTCTGCGAAGAACGGTTCCAGAAAGCAGGTAAAAAGAAAATCAAAAGGCAAAAAATAAAATAAACAAGTAAATAACAGGGTGAGAATGTGGTAAGATCTGAAAACGTGGTAAAAAAAACAGGCGGCCGCGAGGGCTTTTCTTTTTCTGGATTGCTTTTGAAAACATTGTCGGTTGGGTTTAGGGAAGGTGGTGGGTGAATTTACGTGACAAGAGCAGGCACGAATGGCACTCGTAAGAGAAATTTGATATCTGAAAAAGCTTACACAGCGGCCTCTGGGGGATTCGCGAAAACAAAAACTGCAAAAAAAATGTACCTCCTAGGATGTATTTCATGCTCTCCAGAAATGTATACAGGGGTACGTATCCATAATGAGCATGGGTTGCATAAAAACATCAAAAATACAAATCAATTTGATCTGAAAACAAATAGTGTGTTATACAAGCAACCTCACCAAACTTGAAGACTTTTCTTATTTATTTTGCCACAGTGTGAATATTTAATCCATAAAAGTATCTGTATTCTGATAAGAAACTGATTAAAAACACTTAATTTTTAAATTAGAACTGGAATACCAGATGTGGGAAATCTTATCTTTATTAAAGAGCTTAATGATATCCCGTTAAAGCTTAATATATTATTTCTAGTTATTCCATATATGATAAATTGAGTTTAAGATGAATTCAATTTAAAAATAATTACTATAAAGTGATATACTCACGAGGACTCGCAGTGTGCAGCAGACACAACCCAATTTTTATTGATCAAAGATCCTCCACACAAGCCATGTCCATCATCAAGGTATACTTGCCAGGGCTGAGAGTGAGGCTGACATTCATAACCTCCAATGATTTTATCACCTCTGTTGTGAACTTCAATAAAAATAGTTTTGTTTTAAATTTATATTAATGTTAACTAAGTACAATGCAAGTCAGTGAAAGTGTATACCATTCTTATCTATATAATATATTTTAAAAAAGAGATTTCCCAGCAATGATCACCACAATGGTGACATATTACTACCCACTATTAATGGGACACATTATTGTTAATTTTAATGCTAACTAATATAAAACAGGTCAGTGAAGATAAAAACAACAACAAAAAAATATCTATGTAAATACCATTAATTGATATAATAGAAACCACCCACGCAGTGTGAGATATTATAGTTAATTTTAATGTTAACTAACTATAATACATGCTAATGAAGGTATAATCCAACAAACATTATGTATATCAAATAAGAAAGAGAGCTACATACCTACAACCCCAGTCAGTAGAATGAACACAATGGCATTCATTTCAACGCAGGAAAGGAGGAGGACTGCTCAAACATAGACAACTCTAGAGAGCACTTCTGCAAAACTCAGCAATGGCATTTGTGTTTTTAAGCAATCGTTTTAACACACCTACAAGTACAGAACAACCAATGGTGAGCAACCAATTATGGTATGGCAGTGTAACAACTATTTGGCAACATTATAGTTTAAGTACCAATTCCAACTGTTAACTACTGGCTTATTACCTGCCTATTATTAAGATATTGGCTGTTTACTTATAAATTATGATCTTATTCTACATCCCTAATCCTACCCAATACCTAAACCCAAATACTACCTTATAACTAATAATAAGCAGCAAATTAGTAGTTTATTAAACTTAAAGTGTTAGTTAATGCTTTGTTAACACCTAGAATTGTACCTTTAAATAATGTGTGAGCAGTTATTTAATTGTTTATGTTTAGTTTTTAATTGTTAACACTAGGTCTTGCTCAGTTGTGTGTGAGTAGACCAGTAACCAAAACTATATTTCACACTGGTTCACCAAAATTGCATAAAAGAAGATTGGAAATTTTGCCCGGTGTTATATCATGAGGTTCAGACTGCTGTTGGTGGTGTAATAGTGTGGGGGATATTTTCTTGGCACTGAATATTGTTCAAATTCCACAGTCTAATGTACCCGAGTATTATCGTTGACCATGTCCATCACTTTATTAAGACAGAGTACATCTTGGGATGGCTGAGGTTCCATCCCAAGATGTACTTTTTTAAAATAACTTTGTCTAACAGAAACCTAGCTAAAACCAGATGATTACATGCCCCTAAACGAGTCTTCACCTGAAGAATATCATTATAAACACGAGCCGCGTCTTAAATACAGTAATATTTTTAGTGTTACTCAGCGATCTGACTTCAAATATAATTCATTTGAATTAATAGTGTTGTATATTTCACTGTGCAATTTAAACAATAAATTTCAATCTAAATTTATATTGGCAACTGTATATAGGCCTCCAGGGCACCATACCGAGTTTACAAAAGAATTTGCTGATTTCTTATCCGAAATAGTTCTGGCCACAGATAAAATTTTAATTGTTGGTGATTTTAATATTCATATAGATAATGAAAAAGATGCTTTAAGTCTGGCCTTCTTATACATACTAGCCTCTGTTGCAGTGAAACAGCATGTCTCAGAGCCTACTCATCGGCATAATCATACCTTAGACCTAATATTATCACATGGTATCGATATTGATAATGTTGAAGTTGTGCAGCAGAGTGATGACATTTCAGATCACTATTTAATCTCTTGTTTATTGTGCATTGATAGGTCTACAAAATCATCTTCTATTTATAAATATGGTAGAACGATCACTGCTAGCACTAAAGATCATTTTGTCAGTAACCTACCTGATCTTTCTAATTTCCATAGCATTCCAGGCAGCCTAGAAGAGCTACTAAAACTATTGATTCTGTCCTTTCTAGCACGTTAGACATAGTTGCTCCGTTACACTTCAAAAAGATTAGGGAAAAAAATCTGATGCCATTGCACAATGAGCACACACGTGCCTTGGAGTACAAGATTCCAAGATGGCACCGCGGATGGCCGCCTCGGTGTGGAGCTCTCCAGTTTTTGCACTGTTTTTGTTCGTTTGTCCTGTTTTATGTTTATCATACGCGATCAGTTATACCAGGGACGAGCTGCTGAACATTCGGCAGTACACTCCAATTAATCACCAACCGGTTTTTGATTTCTCTGCCGTTTTGCTGAACATTGTCGTCGGCGGAGTAGCTGCACTGGGGAAACGCTACAAGACGCGCAGGCGTGGGAAGCGAGCCGGCGCGCTCGTCAGGCTCAGACAGCGCGGCTTCAGAACGGCGCTGCCTAGCATCCATCTGGCGAATCTCCGCTCTCTTCCTAACAAAATGGACGAACTACTTCTGCTCGCACGCAGAAACAAGAACTTTAACAACTTTGCTGCTCTGTGTTTCACGGAAACCTGGCTGAACGAAGCCATTCCGGACAGCGCGTTACACCTACCGGACTTTCAGCTGTACAGAGCGGACCGCGATACGGAGTCAACCGGCAAAACGCGCGGTGGTGGGACATGCTTTTACATCAACAGAAGGTGGTGTACGGATGTAACTGTGTTAAAGATGATGTGCTGTCCTGACGTAGAAGTGCTTTTCATTAACTGTAAGCCGTTCTACTCGCCGCGGGCGTTTTCCTCGTTCATTCTCATCGGTGTTTATATTCCACCGCAAGCACACGTGAGTACTGCACTGCAACAGCTGGCTGATCTGATCACAGAGACAGAACAACAACACCCGGACTCTGTTTTTATCATTCTCGGTGACTTTAATCAGGCGAAACTCACAAATGAGCTGCCTAAATTTAAACAGCACATTACATGCCCCACCAGAGACAATAATATTTTGGACCATTGCTACACCACAATAAAGGATGCATATCGTTCCGTCGCCAGAGCAGCTCTAGGACTCTCCGACCACTGCCTGGTTCATCTTATACCAACTTACAGACAAAAACTTAAAACTACTAAGCCAGTATTAAGGACTGTTAAGAGATGGACCAACGACACAGAACAGGCCTTACAAGCCTGTTTTGAATGCACTGACTGGAGTGTTTTTGAAGCTGCAGCCACCGACCTGGACGAACTCACAGAGACCGTAACATCATACATCAGTTTCTGTGAGGAGCTATGCATCCCTACCAGGACCTACTTATCATTTAACAATGATAAACCATGGTTCACACCAAAACTTAGACAGCTTCGTCAGGCCAAAGAGGATGCCTACAGGAGTGGGGACAGGATCTTGTACAATCAGGCCAGGAACACACTGACAAAGGAGATTGGTGTGGCTAAGAAGAGCTATGCCAAAAAGCTGGAAAACCAGTTTTCTGCCAACGACCCAGCATCAGTGTGGAAAGGCCTGAAAGACATCACAAACTACAAGACACCATCCCCCAGCATTGATGGCAATAAACAACTTGCAAACGAGCTGAATATGTTCTACTGTAGATTTGAGACCCCCGACCAGACACCCCACACCCACCCTGACGATCTCTATACACAGCCATCAACACCTCCAGCCACCCCTCTCTCCCCCCCTGCACTTCAGATCAGTGAGGATAATGTGCGTCAGATCTTTAGGAAACAGAAGAGAAGGAAAGCACCTGGCCCAGATGGTGTTTCACCAGCCTGTCTGAGAACCTGCGCTGACCAGCTGGCTCCCATTTTCTCACAGATCTTCAACAGATCACTGGAACAGCGCAAAGTTCCATCCTGCTTCAAATGCTCCACCATCATCCCAATCCAGAAGAAGCCAAAGATCACAGGACTCAATGACTACAGACCTGTTGCCTTAACATCTGTGGCCATGAAGTCATTTGAAAGACTGGTGCTAGCATATCTGAAGGACATCACTGGACCTTTGCTGGACCCCCTGCAGTTTGCCTATAGAGCAAACCGGTCTGTGAATGATGCAGTCAACATGGGACTGCATTATACCCTACAACATCTGGACAAACCAGGAAACTACGCAAGGATTCTATTCGTGGACTTCAGTTCTGCCTTTAACACCATCGTCCCATCATTGCTAGAGTACAAACTGACCCAGCTCTCTGTTCCTAGCTCTGTCTGTCAATGGATCACCAGCTTTCTGACAGATAGACAACAGCTAGTCAGAATGGGCAAAATCACATCCGACAGCCGCACCATCAGCACCGGTGCCCCCCAGGGATGTGTTCTCTCCCCACTGCTCTTCTCCCTGTATACCAATGACTGCACTGCAAAAGACCCCTCCATCAAGCTCTTGAAATTTGCGGACGACACTACTGTTATCGGTCTCATCTGGAACGGTGACGAGTCTGCATACAGACAGGAGGTGGAGCGGCTGGCTCTATGGTGTAGATGCAACAACCTGGAGCTGAACACGCTCAAAACAGTGGAGATGATAGTGGACTTTAGGAGAAACCCCCCTGCACTTCCCCCACTCACCATCATGAACAGCACTGTGGCTCCAGTAGAGTCATTCAGGTTCCTGGGCACCACCATCTCTCAGGATCTGAAGTGGGACATTCACATAGACTCTATTGTGAAGAAAGCCCAGCAGAGACTGTACTTCCTTCGTCAGCTGAGGAAGTTCAACCTGCCACAGGAGCTGCTCGTACAGTTCTACTCAGCTGTCATCCAACCCATCCTCTGCACTTCAATCACCGTCTGGTTCGGCTCAGCTGCCAAAACCGACCTCCGCAGGCTACAGCGAATAGTCCGGACTGCTGAACGAATCACTGGCACTACCCTTCCTACACTTCAAGAACTGTACTCTTCCAGATTGAGTAAAAGGACTTGCAAAATCACTCTGGACCCTTCACACCCAGCACACTTTCTGTTTGAACTGTTACCGTCTGGTCGGCGCTACAGAGCACCGAGCACAAAAACAGCCAGACACAGGAAAAATTTCTTTCCTCAGGCCATCTACCTCATGAACAGCTAATTATTCCCCTACTGTGCAATAAACATGTGCAATACTTTTTCATACGCACTTGTACACAGCACCTTATAACAGTATACAATGCAATACTTTCTCCATACGCATTTGTACACAGCACCTTATAACAGTAAACAATGCAATACTTCTCCATACGCATTTGTACACAGCACCTTATAACTTGTATATTTATAACAAATCTGCACAAACAATTCATCATCCAGAGCTCTTTTGTCTAATTGCATCTCTGTTTAATGTTTGTCGTATTTTTCTCATATTTATTTGTTTTATGTTGTCACTTGTCACTTTATGTACACTGGAAGCTTCTGTAGCCAAAACAAATTCCTTGTGTGTGTAAGCACACTTGGCAATAAAACCGATTCTGATTCTGATTCTGATTAAAGAAAGCAGCCCGGAAATGGAACGTAGATGGAAGAAATCAAAACTAGAGGTTTTTCGTCTGGCCTGGAAAGAAAGTATACTTAACTTTAGAAAAGCATTAAAGTCTGCCAGATCTGCTTATTTTTCAAATTTAATAGAAGAAAACAAACACAACCCTAGGGTCCTGTTTAACACAGTAGCCAATCTAACTAAAAATAAACCATCAACATGCATTTCTCAATACAGCAGTAATGACTTTATGAATTTTTTCACATGCAAGATTGATATCAGAGATAAAATAAGCACCATCAATGTGCCTCCTACAGTATCGTCCCAATTAGAGCACTGTAGACCGTTAATGGATAAACTTCTAACTTTTTCAGCAGTAGGTGAGAAAGAACTGTCTAAACTGATAAATTCGTCCAAATCAACAACGTCTATGCTAGATCATATACCGACCAAATTATTAAAACAATTGTTTTTAGAAGTTTCTGAACCTGTTCTTAACGTTTTGAATTCATCCCTACTTTTAGGATATGTTCCTAAAACTTTTAAACTAGCTGTCATTAAGCCTCTTATTAAAAAAACACAGCTTCATCCCAAAGAACTAGTAAATTATAGACCCATTTCAAACCTGCCATTTCTATCAAAGATACTAGAAAAAGTCATATCTGCTCAACTATGTTCCTTCCTGCATAGAAACAATATTTATGAAAAATTTCAATCTGGATTTAGAGCATTTCATAGCACAGAAACAGCACTCCTAAGAGTTACAAATGACCTCCTTCTGTGGTCCGATCGTGGTTGCATTTCTCTCTTAGTGTTATTGGACCTCAGTGCTGCATTTGATACAATCGATCACAATATTCTCCTTGATAGGCTTGAAAATTATGTTGGTATTACAGGAACTGCATTGGCCTGGTTCAGGTCTTATCTATCTGAACGTTATCAATTTGTATCAGATAATGAAGAAGCATCATACAGATCAAAAGTACACTGTGGGGTACCACAAGGCTCAGTTCTTGGTCCCTTACTTTTCACACTATATATGCTACCGCTAGGCGATATCATTAAAAACGTTAGCTTCCACTGTTATGCTGATGATACACAACTTTATATCTCCTCTCAACCTGAAAATTTGTATGAATTTATGAAATTAACAGATTGTATAGCTGATATAAAAAATTGGATGACTAATAACTTCTTATTACTAAATTCAGATAAAACTGAGGTCTTGCTTATTGGACCAAAAAACCTCACATGTAAAAACCTAGAACACTGTCTAACCCTTGATGGATTCTTAGTTCAGTCCTCATCCTCAGTCAAAAATTTGGGGGTGATATTTGATAGCAACCCGTCGTTTGAAGGCCAGATTTCAAGCATCTGTAATACTGCATTTTTTCATCTTAAAAATGTTGCCAAACTTCGACATATGCTATCAATGTCTGATGCGGAAAAGCTTATTCATGCTTTCATGACCTCTCAGTTAGACTATTGTAATGCGTTACTAGGCGGTTGCCCTGTTGGCCTAATTAACAAACTTCAGCTAGTTCAAAATGCAGCTGCTAGAGTGCTTTCTAGAACTAAGAAATATGATCATATTACTCTAGTTCTTTCATCATTGCATTGGCTACCTATTAAATATCGTATAAATTTTACAATTTTATTGACTACCTACAAAGCCCTGAACGGCTTAGCTCCCCAGTATTTGAGGGAGCTCCTGGTGTATTATAGCCCCTTACGTCCACTACGCTCAATTAATTCTGGACAATTGATTATTCCCAAAATATCAAAATCAACTGTAGGTGGTAGATCTTTCTCATATCTGGCACCTAAACTCTGGAACAGCCTTCCTAGCACAGTTCGGGAAGCAGACACACTCTGTCAGTTTAAAACTAGATTAAAGACTCATCTCTTTGCATTAGCATACACATAAAACACAAATGCTTTTGAAATACAAATCCTGTAAGGGATTGTTAGCCTGCATTATTTAGGAAGCCGGGAACACTTCCCAAAAGACATCATAATTTGAACGGCATCTGCGCTTATGTTAGTCATTTTTTTTATTTATTATTCCTGAGGTTTCCATAATCCTGGACCAGGCCATATTCTGAGCAGCTGCTGTGGTGGTCATGGAGGAGTGGAGAGCTTGAGACTGATTCCTGTAAGACTCCAGTGGCAGACGAGTCTTCACATTGATCCTGAAGGGCCAGCCTGTACACCAGCAGGTGACTTCTCCCCCCTGCAGTTCTCCACGATGGACGTCCAGCTTTCTCCAGCCTCCGGCACCTAGACTGCAGCTCTGCACAAGAAGTTTGGCCATAGGAGAAATGGTCGTGCCCAACTGAGCCTGGTTCTCCTGAGGTTTTTTTTCCTTCACTTTCGCAAATTGGTGAAGTTTGTTCCTCACCGCTGTCGCCACTGGCTTGCATGGTTCGGGGCTTGAGCTGCACATTGATGGATTTGCTTTTCAGTGTTTGGACTTTCAGCAGTGAAAATTAAACCACACTGAACTGAACTAAACTGAACTTAAACTCTGAAAACTGGACTGACACAGTTTCAATTTACTATAATCATCTATGTTAAGCTGCTTTGACACAATCTACATTGTAAAAGCGCTATAGAAATAAAGATGAATTGAATTGAATTGAATGGCTACCTCTTTGAGAATAGTATGCCATGTCACTGAATTTGACACTGCTGGTTTAAATGATGTCAATGTGATAATGAGTAATGCAGGTCAGGTTTGTTATTAGTGGCCTGAGGTAAATTCAAATAAATGTATTTTTCTCCCAAATGGACCAAATAAGACATATAAGATGTAAATAGTGAGGGTGGTAATCTTGAGGGGCTTCACCATCTGATTTGATTATAATTATGGTAGTTCAAAAACAACTTTTTACCTACCTTTTTTTCAGATTTCTTCAGTTACAACAATGCAAAAATAT
>CAIGQV010019081.1:3636970-3655590 GCA_903798115.1 Danio jaintianensis | reverse complement strand
AGACAGACAGACAGACAGACAGACAGACAGACAGACAGACAGACAGATAGATAGATAGATAGATAGATAGATAGATAGATAGATAGTTACCTGTGCTGTGGAGAGGGCGTTACACATAGAGCAGATGGCCTCGGCATCCTCATCAGTTTTCTTCTTCACCTGCAGTAGTTGCGCAGCCTGAATCAACGGCTCCAGTGTTTCTTTAGCACCGCATGTCATGAGGTTCTTATCTCTCAGCCACTCCTCCAACTGACTCACGTTATACCTGAACAAGCACATACACACAAGTTCAAATGTTTGGTTTTACATTTTGGTGAGGATTCTCAATCCATACAATGACTTTATACAGTACAAACACTGCATTCTAAACCCTAACCCATACAGAAACTATCTGAAAGTGTTCACTTTTAATCAACATAATGCATAATAATCTGCATAATTTGCAGATTAAAAGTATATATATATATATATAAAAAAAAAAAACTGACCTCAACTTATAAACAGTAAACAAACATTCATTCATTCATTTTCTTTTTCGGCTTAGTCCCTTTATTAATCTGGGGTTGCCACAGCGGAATGAACCGCCAACTTATCCAGCATATGTTTTACGCAGCGGATGCCCTTCCAGCTGCAACCCATCACTGGGAAACTTCCATACAGACTCATTCACACTCATACACTACGGACAATTTAGCCTACCCAATTCACCTATACTGCATGTCTTTGGACTTGTGGGGGAAACCAGAGCACCCGGAGGAAACCCACGCGAACACGGGGAGAACATGCAAACTCCACACAGAAACGCCAACTGACCCAGCCGAGGCTCGAACCAGCGACCTTCTTGCTGTGAGGCGAACGTGCTACCCACTGCGCCACCGTGACGCCCCAGTAAACAAACAATAATAATAAAAGGTACATATTAAATAAATTAAATGTTTTTTAAGAAAGATTTTGCAGCACTGCTAGTTATCATTAACTAGCTATAAGCTCAAATTTCAATTAGATAAATTTTCTACACGTTTAAATAGCATTTACCATTTAGCGTTTCTAGACATAAAGCTCTACTGGAGTACTAAAATTATATATAATTATAAATAAATAAATAACAGTATTATTGTTGTTATACAATTATTATTCTAAATAAATAACAGAAATTAATCCTAAATGTAACTGGAAAACAATTTAAAGACACAACTGGAGTGACGCTAAGATAATTTAAGAAATCTTTTGCATGAATGTTAATTTTATTAGATTGAAATTCTATAGACAATTCTATAGAATACAAAAAAAAAATGTTTTATAGAATTATCTGTTGTGTGTTGACTTAGACCCGACTCGTGGCTGAGAATTAGGTTTATTAAGTCATACCTCCCTGACTCATCATCCCTCCTTTTTGCTTCATACAAAAAATCTATGAGGAGCCATGCTTAGTCTAAATAAGATCACCATCATATTATTTAAATTCTGTTTTGTCGACTTGCAAAACTCACTGCATGCCGACACCTCCACATAAAAGACTGTTACGCAGGTTTCACAACGCAAGAGCGGCGTGTTTTCTGCGCACATGCTCAGTTTGCTTTTTGATTAAACTACATTGCTTTCACCAGCGTTGGTTCGGTTGCACATAGAGAATAACGTCTTTATTCTGGGATTACCACTCCTAATACACTTGCATATAAAGCAAATCGTATCTCAAAGCATTTACTGGGGCACCGGCGATTTTTACTAGGGCATGTGCCCCCGTAAATGGGGTCTAGCGACGTCCCTGGCATTTGCTGTCTGTCTGGCTGTCTGTCTGTCTGTCTGTCTGTCTGTCTGTCTCTGTCTATCTATCTATCTAATTTCTGAGATTTAATTTAGGACCAGAACCATTTAAAATAACCAGTTCACCAGTATCATGCCATATGAACAAAAGATAGGCTTACTACTATTAAAAGCATGTGAAAAAACAGAACACACTGATGTAAAAATAGATATACATGCTTTTTAAATGAGTAAATATAATCATATTGGAGACCTAGAGAAATCAAAAGCACTTTTCATTTTGGTACTAATGTGTGACTATTGTCTGTAAAAAAGGCAACACTGAATTTAATAGTAAAGTTATTCTGAATTATGGGGATTTAATAATTTTACTTAAAATATATATGTATTGACTACTGCACATATTTTTGAGTGGCACTGTATTTCCATCTGGTCTGCATATATAGTATTTAGCACTGCACTGACCTGATCTGCATGCCCTTGCTCCAGGAGCACATGTCTTTGCGCAGCAGCAGGTTGTTGAGGGTGACGGCGCCGATGATGTAGAACTGCTGCTTGACCACCTGTTTGATGAGCTCGGGGTCAGTGCCGTGGTGACACATGATGGAGTGGAAGGTGTTGAGCTGACGGATGATGGAGTCCAATGTGTACGTGCCCTCATCGGCAATACTGGACGTCCTCTTGCGGAGACCCGTGGGCTTCACTCCTGACACACCTTGGATGGTTTCGTGTTCCAGCATGCCAGAGACTGACGACAGAAACAGAAAGAAGGATTAATTCACAAGAAGAGAGATAAAGATTCGTGATGCACCAACCTTGATTTTTCATGAGAGACTCCAACTACACTTTTTTTTCCAGTTGATCATTCATTCATTCATTCATTCATTTTCTTTTTGGCTTAGCCCCTTTATTAATATGGGGTCGCCACAGCGGAATGAACCGCCAACTTATCCAGCATATGTTTTACGCAGCGAATGCTCTTCCAGCTGCAACCCATCACTGGGTAACACCCATACACACTCATTCACTATGGACAATTGAACTTACCCAATTCACCTGTACCACATGTCTTTGAACTTGTGGGGGAAACCGGAGGACCCGGAGGAAACCCACGCGAACACGGGGAGAACACGCAAACTCCACACAGAAATGCCAATTGACCCAGCTGAGGCTCGAACCAGCAACCTTCTTGCTGTGAGGCGATCGTGCTACCCACTGCGCCACCGTGACGTCCTCCAGTTAATCAATTCCAAACAATTTTTTCCAATTTTCTTACATTCATTCATTTTCTTTTCAGCTTAGTCCCTTTATTAATCAGGAGTCGCCACAGCAGAATGAACCACCAACTTATCCAGCATATGTTTTACGCAGCGGGGCCCTTCCAGCTGCAACCCATCACTGGGAAACATCTATAGACTCTCATTTACACTCATACACTACGGACAATTTAGCCTACCCAATTCACCTATAGCGCATGTCTTTGGACTGTGGGGGAAACTGGAGCACCCGGAGGAAACCCACGCCAACACGGGGAGAACATGCAAACTCCACACAGAAATGCCAACTGAGGCTCGAACCAGCGACCTTCTTGCTGTGAGGCAACAGCGCTACCCACTTCGCCACCGTGCCGCTCGATTTTCTTACATTTATTTTTAATTTACATTTACAACCAATTGTGTGGTATTCATATATATGTAACTCAGCCACTGTTCCTGGGTCTGGTGGACCCGCTCCATCAAATATTTTACTCAACAGATGTTTACGTCATCCCAATTGCAAGCAATATAAACAGATAAATATAATTTATGGTTAATATTTTCCATGTACCGTTGTTATAGATCACATATACGAATTAAGATGCTACTTGTTTTTTTTGTTGTAATATTAGCCTCATTGAACACAGGCCTTTTTTACTAGCCTGTACAACACATGAGGGGCAGAGTTTTACTGTGCAACATATGTACTTTATGCAATTGATGCATGTATAGCCTAGTGTGTATACTGTCCATATTTTGATAAAAAATGAAAATGGGACCCACAGAGCTGAACACCATTTAAGGGTTAAATGAAAATACCATTAGATGTTTACTCTCATTTTAAACAGAGGTTTACACTGATGGAAATAACACATATCCTGCTTATTTTTCAGACTTTTTGAAAACTTTACAGTCTTTTCTTTGATGAAATCACAGAAGCATTAAATGCATGTAGGTCAATACTTGTAACACTTGTTAAAGTTAATGTAGAATATCTCATGTTTTTCAGGTGGAACTCGGATATTCCTTTATTTCACCTGTGCTGCCTGTACAATACAATATGTCTGTTGTAACATCTGTGCTCTGTTCATTCTCCATTTACACACCTTGTAGTATATAATGTAATATATTATCATTGGAATGCATCATTGGAACAGAGATCTGCTAAACTATAACAAACCAAAACGGCTGGTTGCTAGTCACACATTTGGAGAATAAAATAAAAGGCCTATTCCAATTTATAGCCGGTCAATTGTAGTATTTCGAATACAGATCAACAGAAATAAAGACCCAAAGGACTCGTGCTCACCGATCATGGGCTGCAGGATGTTTTCCATACACTTGATGAGCTGCTGGTAGATCTGAATGGCCAGATCGCTCAGAACCTGCCGGTACTCTGCCAGGTCGAAGTTAGAGAGACAGTGTTCGTTCTGCTTTGGGCTGTTATGCTTCATGAATTGCTGGAGAAATAAGGAGAGCAATGGGTTAATAGTGCCATTTGAACATTTGCACCAATGATGTTATATGATTTTTCCAATACATTTCAATCTGTTTGTGATGAAAAGGCTCAAATTGGTTACCACAATGACCAGTATGACACTTAAATGAATGCGCTATGGACTGAAATCAGATGTGGGAAGGATTGGAAACAAGTTACATTTTAAATCTAACCTGTACGTAAAACAACAGTAATTTGTGATTATTCTTAAACCTGCATACTGTAGTCAGATTTTTTCTAAACATGCTAACAATAAATGAGCAGCTCGCACGTGGGCTATGAATCGTTTTTTTTTGCACTACTTAGTTTGTCCACAAGTGTCAGCATTGAACTAGGATGTTGTTTGTTTCACAGTTGAAAAAAAATAGAAGATGGCACAACGGAAGATGGCAGTATTCATAGACATGATGAGTTGACAAGTGCATGTGAGAATGAAATATTAAATATCAGTAAAAATGTAGTAAAAATTTGTAAAAATGCATTTTTTATATTAAAAAATACTTTAGTGAAAAAGCACAGTCAGGCTAATAATTTTTCTTTTATACTAAAAATCATTACAATATTAAATGAAGATCATGTTCCATGAAGATTTTTGGCACATTTCCAATAATTATATCAAAACCAATTTGTTGATTAGTAACGTGCATGGCTAAGCATTTCATTTAGACAACATTAAAGGTGATTTTATCAATATTCAGATTTTTGGAATCCCTCAGATTCCATATTTTCAAATATTTGTATCTTTGCCAAATATTCTCCTATTCTAACAAACCATACATCAACAGAAAGCTTATTTTTATTAAGCTTATTTCGAAACTATAGTCCCTTATGACTGATTTTGTGGTCTAGGGTCATATATATATATATACATTCATGTGATGGTGTGTGTGATTTCTCACCTCATCACCGCTGTACTGTTTCAGGCAGTGCAGGAAACGACATGTGTTGGCCAACCAGAAGGAAACAGTCTCAAAGTCATCACCTCTTTTCTGTAGAGTTATGGAAAAAGGAAACAATGATTCTTAATTATTTACTCTCAACAGTAATTCTGCTTTTTTAAATACTAATCTACAAAGACAGTGTTGGTAAAGCTAGTTATAAACTAAACATTAGCTAAAACATTATAAAAAAAAAAAGCTAAACATTATAAACATGAATTGCGTGAGTGTATCGAGACCTTGAGGATCTTCTTGATGCTGTTGATGACGGAGGTGAGTAGAGATCGCACTTTCTGGTCATCGTTGATGTAGTCAGCATGGCGCAGACACATGAAGAGGATGTATGCGGGCAGACCTGGTATCAGATTTACTGCCACACCACGAGGCTTCAGCTCTGGCAAAATCACACATGGAGCGGTCAGAGATAGTCTGCTTTTTTATTTTTATTAAGGCATTTTAGATTGATGGATGAATGGAATCAAAATTCTTAAAGGGGTCATGAACTACCTCTGCTTTTTATTTTTTACTGTTCTCTGAGGTCAACTAACAACGTTATCAAGATTTGTACACCAAAATACATAATTTCGAAGTAATTTGACAATTTGTTGTGCTGTTTTTGAGCCCTCATCAGAACGCTCTGTTTGAATAGGCGTGGCTGACTGTAGACTCAAAAGTAAATGCCCACTGACTTGATTGGCTAACAGTTTTGCATATTAACAGGGATGAATAGGCAGTGAAGTAAAGGTTGGTGTTACTTTTCTGTGGAGGTACGGCTTATTCCACCTATTACATCATAGAATAGAACATTTAATTTCCTGTCATTTTGGCAGACTCCCTTCAATATATGCTGTTTTTAGAATAACAACAAAGTTTTAAGCTCTGAAACGTACAGGATGTTTTTATACTACTGTGCCCACTTTTATATCCAAAGGTCAAGGAAATTTTGGTTTCTCAGTTCATGACCCCTTTTAAAGTAGTGACACATCAAACTGGAAGTGAAGAGCAATCAGCTGTGAGTAAAACGTTATGCTCGAAACACTACAAAAAGTACTGGCAGTGAACTGTCTATATCAGCATAGTGGCCTATATTTGTAATTCAAAAAGAGAAACTACTGTAGGACTGCAGATTTTACCACTTAATTCAAATGTATTCAAATGTTTTGCTAAAAAATTTTTTTAATTCAAATATTTTTGATTTTTCAGAAGAGCACCTGCAGTTTTAGCTGCGCAAAAGACTTCAGTGGACTTGTGCCCTTACTGTAATAATACTTTGGTAAAAACTACCATAGGGCCCAGAATGTTACTATAGTTACCACTCACAATCATTTTCAGGAATCAGTCATGTTCTGTAGACACGTACTATTAATTTAGGAAATTGGCTTCTAGGGGTGTCAAAATTAATTGTTTCTTCGGTGCACTGCGATGCAGACGCAGACAATTCAGTATCGGTTCAGTAATAATCATAACCGGTTATTATGTAGTGACGTCATTTATCACACATGCGTTATATTGCATTAATTTACTATGGCGAGGGAGGCGAGCGCGAGTAATTAAAACACTTCAACTACTTAACGGAGAAACTGTGCACAATTCACTGCTTGTGAGTTTGCTGGACAGTCATTCACTGACACTGAAGTACAGCAGAAGCCCTGTTTCACTGTTATGGAGAAACTGAAAGTAAACTCCATTTTTCTCTCTCTCTCTCTGTGGACCTTTGACCTGTTGACGTGAGGTAACTTTTCCTCTCCTCTCAGCTGTTACAGTGATACTTGTGGATCCAGACACGAGCGCGTGTCTGCAGAGTGAGTTTTCTCCACCGCGCCTATCATGGATCAGCTGTGATCGCCGCTGCCATTTATCAGCGTCACTCATCAGTGAACAGCGCCAGAGCGTTAGAGCCAATCGCAGCCTTTTCTGTTGAGCGTGACCAATCACAGGGGTGTAAGAACTCGCTCGACAAGACTCAGAAAGCGAGCGGGATATTTATATTTGTTTATTTGCTATAAATGCGCATGTTGTTCTGTGCATGTACTTGAGTTTTTGAAGGTACAGTTCATATATCTGACTGTTTCTATTAAAGGACAAAATTGTATTACACATAGTATATAAATATAAATGCTAAATTTTAAAACAAGAATTCTTGTGTTGTGAAGTAAAATATAAAATTGTGTATGGAAAGTATGTGTGTGTATGTGTGATGGCATGATAATCATAACCAAACCGAACTGTGAGACCAGTGTAGGTTGACACCTGTATTGGCTTCTGTATTTAAATGTGGTTGTCACTCTTGAACCTGCTACTCCTTGCAGATTGTATGATGCCTTAATGGATTTCTTTAGTAGTTTTGTAATTGTTGGTGTACAGGATGTATCTTACCAAGTATGATATTTTTGACCAGTTTGAGTTCATCCTCTTTCTTGTATTCCAGCATGCCCTGGAAATCTTTCTCTCTGCGTGGAATGTTCACCGGATGAACGGGCTCGTCAGCCGTCTGTCCTGGAGAAACGTCCATCTGCCCACCTAAAATACATAGACAAACACCCACATCAACAAAAGTTAAAACTTGTGCCCATCTAAAATACAAACTCATGCGTGCCAAATTATATATAGACAAACCTCCACATAAACAAAACTTAAGACTTGTGCCTGCCTAAAATACATACACATTTACATAATCTAAGTTTAAGGTTTGTGCCTTTCCAAAAATATATAAACAAACATCCACATAAACAAATGCTGACTGATGTCTGCCTAAAATATATAGACAAACATCCACTTAAACTAAATTCACGACTTGTACCTGCCAAAAATACATAGACAAACATCCACATAAACAGAAATTAAGACTCATGCCCGCCTAAAATACATAAACAAACATCCACTTAAACTAAATTCAAGACTTGTACCTGATAAAAATATATAGACAAACATCCACATAAACAAAAGTTAAGACTTGTTACTGCCTAAAATACATAAACAATCATTCACATAAACAAAAGTTTAGATTCGTGCACACCTTAAATATATAAACAAACATCCACATAATCAAATGCTGACTGATGTCTGCCTAAAATACATAGACAAACATTCAAATTAACAAAAAGTTAAGACTCGTGCCTGCCTAAAATACATAAACAAACATCTACATAAACAAAAGTTGACTGATGTCTGGCTAACAAACATACACAAAAATCCACATAAGCAAAAGTTGACTCGTGCCTGCCTAAAATACGTAAACAAAAAAAAAACACATAAACACAAGTTCCTCTTCATACGGGAACTTCAACGTGCGTCTGTAGAACAGACTATGGGAGTGCGTCAGACGACCAATCACTCTGAAGAGTAAGAAAACGGGCCAATGAAATGCCAAATTGCATTGGCAGAGCTCTGCTCCACAGCTGGCAGCAATGAGCCATCAGCGCTATATAAGCTGCACGCTGCGGAGTGAGCCTCAGAATTTTTTTGCTTCAGACCCTCTCACGAGACTGAAGACCTACTCTGCCATCCTGACTTTGAGCGAAGTTCAAGTGTTTATCACCAGTGCGGGAGAAGACGCAACAGCGGCGTTTGATCTGGGTTTCACGTCCCCTGGGCGTTTCACTGGTGTACTAAAAGAGCAGTTTCACACTAAAAGAGCAGAATTCCCTAAGAGAGCACACGGTCGAGCAACGCGTCTTTTTAAAGATGTTGTTCCGACCGTGCATTTCTGGATGCGGTAGTTTCCTCTCCCCGGATGACAGGCACGAGCATTGCGTCACATGTCTGCGGGTCCGGCATGTGGATGCGGTGCTCGCTGACAGTTGCTGCACTCACTGCGAGGGCTTAACTGTTGCACAGCTAAGGTCGTGGCGCACCCTTGCATTAGGGTGCGTCACCCCTGCTGCTCCCCGCCATGCGGTTAGCACACGGGCAGACCTGAGGGTTACAGTGGGGGCTTATCCGTCGCCTTCGGGCCCGCGGACCCCTCACTCCTCAGCTGGCTCTGTCCAAGCTTCGAGTGAGAGCGCTGGTCCATCCCCCGGGATGGCCGCGCTCTCATTAGATGACACCGGGGAAGTGATGTCCATCGCTGCATCGGAGGGCGGGCTAACATGCTCCGATGAAGATCCGGACCCTCTGCCACCCTCCGGGGTGGTCAGTGCGGCCTCGGATCTGGAATCGGACATGTTAGCCGTGTTATTCCGGGCTGCTTCGGCCGTGGGTCTGGAGATGGCTTGTCCCCCAGCACCACGGCCGGACCGCTTAGATGGGTGTTATGTGGGGGCTAGAAGGGCAAGACCCTCCAAACCCCCCGTCCCTTTCTTCCCGGAAGTACACAGTGAGCTCACGCAGGCATGGAGGGCACCTTTCTCTGCCCGGTCCTCGTGTGCTCCCGCTCTCACCACCCTTGATAGCAGAGCAGCCAGGGGTTATGAGGCGATTCCCCAGGTGGAGCGCGCTATCGCGGGCAAAGATTGACGCCTCCACCTGGAGAGGTCCACCCAGACTCCCTTCCAAAGCGTGTAGGTTATCTGAGTCTCTCACGGCCAGAGCCTACACTGCTGCGGGACAGGCTGCATCCGCTCTGCACGCTATGGCCACCTATCAACGCTACCAAGCTGAGAAGTTGGCTGAGCTGCAGGGGGGTGGTTCTTCCCCGGGCTTAATGCATGAGCTCCGCACGGCAACCGATTATGCTCTCATGACCACCAAATCGGCTGCTCGTGCCCTGAGGAAGACGATGGCCACATTAGTGGTCCAGGAACGCCACCTCTGGCTAAACCTGGCCGATATGAGAGATGTTGACAAAGCTCGCTTTCTTAACGCTCCCATATCCCAGGCTGGCCTGTTCGGCGACTTTACCCAGGAGTTCTCGGCAGTGAAGGAGCAGTCCCAGACGATGGGGGAGGTCATCTATCAGCGGGCTCGGAAAACTGCTCTCCCCGCTGCCCCATCCACCTCGGCTGCCCCTTGCCGAGGGCGTCCACCCGCAGCTCCAAAACCTGCTCCGCTCCCGCTGCCCGCTCCACCGGCTAAGCGGCAACGCAGAGCCTCCCGCGGGATCGTGACGCCACCGCCCCAGGGCGCCGTTAAGTCCGGTAAACGGATCGAGAAGCGTCCCTGAGACGGGCCATCCGGAGAAGAGGGAACCTGCTCTTTCCTCGGTGGAGGGCCGAGGACATCTACAGTCAGCAAAGACTTTAAAAGCACCACTGCTGGCCTCCGGGCCAGCGGTACCCAAATTGTCAAAAAAAGAGCAAATTTCCCTCTCTCCGGATGTGCAAAATGCCGTTCAGGATGCTCACGCAGAAGCGCATACTCCAGTGCGTCCGTCCTCGGGATTGGTTTGCAGCTATAGACCTGAAGGACGCGTATTTTCATGTCTCCATTCTTCCACGCCACCGTCCATTTCTCCGGTTTGCGTTCGAAGGACGAGCATGGCAGTACAAAGTCCTCCCCTTCGGGCTCTCTCTGTCTCCGCGGGTTTTCACCAAGCTCACGGAGGGTGCCATAGCGCCGCTTCGGCTTGCGGGCATCCGCATTCTCAATTATCTCGACGACTGGCTGATTCTAGCCTCGTCTCGCGATCAATTGATTATGCACAGGGACAGGGTGCTTCAGCACCTCGACCAGTTGTGGCTTCGGGTCAACCGAGAGAAGAGCAAACTTTGCCCAGTGCAGAGGATCTCTTTTCTCGGGCTGGAGCTGGACTCGATCCCTATGGTAGCGCGCCTCTCGGAGGAGCGCGTCAGGCTAGTGCTTTGATGTCTGAGCACGCTCGACAGGAACATAGTGGTTCCACTGAAATATTTTCAGAGGCTCCTGGGGCATATGGCATCCGCAGCTGCTGTTACGCCGCTCGGTTTGCTTCATATGAGACCACTTCAGGGCTGGCTTCACGATCGAGTTCCCAGACGGGCATGGCGCGCGGGCGCGCACCGGGTGCATATCACTCCACTGTGTCGCCACACCTTCAGTCCCTGGACGGATCTTGCTTTTCTACGGGCCGGGGTGCCCCTAGGGCAAGCATCCAGGCATGTTGTCGTATCGACAGATGCCTCCAGCATGGGCTGGGGGGCCGTGAGCAACGAGCACGCAGCTGCGGGTTCGTGGTTCGGACCCCGTCTGCGTTGGCATATCAACTGCCTAGAGCTGTTGGCAGTGTTTCTTGCTCTCCGCCGCTTTTTACCGGTGTTAAAGCAGAAGCATGTGCTGGTCAGGACGGACAGCATGGCAACGGTAGCTTATATCAACCGTATGGGAGGTATACGTTCTCATCGCATGTCTCAGGTCGCTCGCCGTCTGCTCCTCTGGAGTCATACGCGGCTGAGTTCGCTGCGTGCCATTCATATCCCGGGCAAGCTCAACCGTGCAGCTGATGTGCTCTCACGGCACCAAACGCTCCGAGGAGAATGGAGACTCCACCCCGGTACGGTCCAGCTGATATGGGAGCGATTCGGGAAAGCCCAGGTCGACCTGTTTGCTTCTCTCGAAAACACCCATTGCCAGTTGTTTTATTCCCTGACCGAGGCCCCCTCGGCACGCATGCGCTGGCTCACAGCTGGCCACCGGGTATGCGCAAATATGCGTTTCCCCCAGTGAGCCTAATCGCACAGACTCTGTGCAAAGTCAGGGAGGACGAGGAGCAGGTCTTGTTTGTTGCGCCTCTCTGGCCCAACCGGACCTGGGTTCCCGAACTCACACTCCTCGCGACGGCCCCTCCCTGGCGCATTCCCCTGAGAGAGGACCCTTTGGCACCCGCGCCCAGATCTCTGGAACCTCGACGTGTGGTCCATAGACGGAGCGCGGAAGACTTAGGTGACTTACCGGCGGCGGTGGTTAACCCCATCACTCAGGCTAGAGCACCCTCTACGAGGCATGCCTACGCCCTGAAGTGGAGTCTATTCACTGAGTGGTGCGCTTCTCACCGAGAAGACCCCGGTACTTGCCAGATTAGCGTTGTGTTATCCTTCCTTCAGGATAAGCTGGAGTGTAGGCTGTCACCCTCCACACTGAAAGTTTATGTGGCTGCCATCTCCGCTCATCATGATGCGGTGGATGGCAACACGCTCGGAAAGCATAACCTAATCATCCGATTCCTCAGAGGCGCGCGGCGATTAAATCCATCCCGCCCCCCTCTCATGCCCTCTTGGGATCTCTCTGTAGTCCTGGCGGGTCTGCAGAGAGATCCATTCGAGCCACTCGATTCGGTATCGTTAAAACCTCTGTCAATGAAGACAGCTCTGCTGATCGCGTTGGCATCGTTCAAGAGAGTCGGGGATTTGGAGGCATTTTCGGTCAGCGAATCGTGCCTATAATTCGGACCGGCTTACTCTCACGTTATCATGAGACCCCGGCCCGGCTATGTGCCCAAGGTTCCTACCACCCCATTTAGAGATCAGGAGTTGAACCTGCAAGCGCTGCCTTCGGAGGAGGCAGACCCAGCCCACTCACTGCTTTGTCCCGTTCGCGCCTTTACGTGGAACAAACGCAAAACTTAAGATCTTGTGAACAGCTCTTTATCTGTTATGGTGGTCGGCAGAAGGGAAGTGCCGTATCAAAACAGAGGTTGGCCCACTGGATAGTTGATGCCATCGCCTTTGCTTACCAATGCCAGGGCGAGCCGCGTCCCGCAAACGTGAGAGCACACTCTACTAGAAGTGTCACCTCCTCCTGGGCATTAGCACGCGGCGCCTCTCTCACAGATATCTGTAGAGCTGCGGGCTGGGCGACACCTAACACATTCGCGAGATTCTATAATCTTCGAGTGGAGCCGGTTTCCACCCGATTACTGGGTAACCCCAGTCAATCGGAGGGAAACTAAGCTCGGTGTTAACAAACGCTTGCCGCGCCATGCTCCCTAACCCGGAGATACGTGCGCCTTTTTAATTCTACTAGTAAGTTTCCCACTTGGCGAACCCTAGAGAATTCCTCCGAGGCCCCCAGCACCCGACTCAGCGGAGGAGTCGGGCGTTTGGCTCAGTGTGATGTCTGTATGCCCATTTGGTCTACCCACATGCTGAGGTTCGGTGCCAGCTTGGCGCGGTCCCCCCCCTGGGGTGACCCCATATGCTTATTTCAGCCACGGAGTGTTCCCCCTGACCAGGCGGACCCGTGTCTTCCCTACCCGCTAACCAGCTTATCATATGTAGTACTCCCCCTCATCAGGGCTAGTCCATATGCTCTATTACCATCAAGTCTCCCCTCTTGGGTAGCAGGTGGCTCCGCAGCGTCCTCCCCCTTCGGGGACTGGCACGCTTTCCCAACGTACTGTCGTAATTCTAAAATCCCTAGTCTATATTAGCTAGGTAAAAGCACATTTACGACCCCCGATCTAAATTATATTATTCCCATGTAATGGTAATTAAGGGCCTAAGGGATGTTGGAAGGGTGCGCTCCTGGTGATGCTTGTGCGCTCACGCTATGCTTGGCAAACTTCACATCAGGAGTGTGACGGGCTTAGCTGCAGTGGTGTTTTCCATACAGTCTCCCATAGTTCCAGACGCACGTTGAAGTTCCCGTATGAAGGGGAACGTCCTGGTTACGTCCGTAACCCACGTTCCCCGAATAAGGAAACGGAGACGTGCATCTCCACTGCCACAGCAGCTGAGTCTCCAGCTGATTAGCTGAGTGATCGGCTCTTCAGCAGGCAAATTCTGAGGCTCACTCCGCAGCGTGCAGCTTATATAGCGCTAATGGCTCATTGCTGCCAGCTGTGGAGCAGAGCTCTGCCAATGCAATTTGGCATTTCATTGGCCCGTTTTCTTACTCTTCAGTGTGATTGGTCGTCTGACGCACTCCCATAGTCTGTTCCAGACGCACGTCTCCGTTCCCTTATTCTGGGAACGTGGGTTACGGATGTAACCAGGACGTTTACACTCATGTATACTTAAACTACATAGACAAACATTCACATAAACAAAAGTCAAGACAAATTATTAAATGTACATTTAATCATTCTCATAGATTACAGGTAATTCCTGGACGGAGTTTCCACACATACCTTCGAGATCGTTGATCTTCTTTGCAAAGACTTTGAGCTGTTTCTTCAGCTTACGAACAGTCTTGTCCTGTTTCTCCAGCTGCTCCATAAGATCCTGTCACAACACAGACACATATCATCATCAGAAACAACTAGAGTTTCTTTGGCAGGAGTAGGAAAATTTATTTTAGTTAATCGGGACAAAGCAGGTCAAACTGCAACAATCTGAAGATATCAGCTCTGTCTTTCATCGCTCCATGCAACTCATTAAACAGATAGAAAAAGTAGAGAAAAAGAAACAAAGTTGGGTGAATCCCACAAATAAAAGTCCATTCCAACGCATTAAAATGTAAAAAAGTCAGCTAAATAAAACAAAGTATCCTTTAAAAAAATTTTTAATAAATGATATATATTGGATTTTATATATAATTATTAATAATATAAATATTGGATGGTGGTTTCTGTGAAATTCACCCAGATATTGAGAAAGAAACATTAAAAAAAGGTGTGCTGATTCACACTGCTGTGGGTTAAACACACAGTTAGAGTTCAACGCAGCTCAGATTCTGTGCAACACACACTAGTGTCAGTTAGTGTTCAGATACATGCGCGCACACACACACGCATACACACGCACACACACACACAATCCTACATACAACCATCCTGCGTAACATGCTGATTCTGTAGGCTTTATACTCCTTTGGATCATCAGAGTGAAGTTCCTGTGAATGAAACACCTCCGCATCAGACCCTCAAATGCCACGGTACAGCACTCAGACCCAAAATCACACTCCAAGATTTCATTAGTGAGTAAATCTGAAATCATTTATTCAGAATCACAGAAAACAACTGAAAATTAAGTTATTTCTTTAGTTGCTTTCAATGGGAGACACTGGGAAAGTGTACTCCAAGAAGCTGAGCATCTATAGCTGCATTTACACTGGCAAAATCGCATCGCACCTGACACACGTGTAAATATAAAAATCTGCACAAGATCCAATTTTTATATCCATTAGGAGCCACTTCAAAATGCTGATTTCATTTGAATTCATATCAGTTATCCAGATATTAAACCTGTGTCTAAACGCATACATACAATTCACATCGGTTATGATCATTACATTAAACATCATCATTTGACATCTATTGAAAGCTCGAGTAAGAACAGGTTGACTCTAGGTCTATTATCTAGGTCTAGTCCACTTATGTGAAAAACTTTAAAGCTGTTTGTATGATTGCAGTATAAAAAAAAATCAGTCTAATCAATTGATGAACTTTTATTGGCTTTTGAAAAGACGAATTAACTAAAGTCCATCTACAATTCAATCAAATCAATCATTGTGCAAACTTTCTTAGGTGGGAGATAAATATAAACACGGACATTATATAAGAATTCAAGTGTAAACAGGTTGGTCAAAAAAAATGGATATGCTCAAAAGATAGAATCTGTGCATTAACACCGTGTCCTAACAACAGGCAACGCGACAAGATTCCAGCAGCAAGGAATTTGTCTTTCTGCACCAAACGTGACGTCACATGACATTTCAATACAAGCCACTGCACTCCCAACAAAATGATAAAGGCTTTTAATCTAATTAATACACATTAAACTTCTTAAATATTATTAATAGGCTACTGAGTGACTGATGTTGGTTTGCGCCACAGTTCTGACTTTCATTTTCAAACCGTCTGCTAATTATTTTATTTTCAAGATCTGAGGTGAAATATCTGGTGGTTTCAGTAGTAGATGTAACATAAAATGGTATTTAAACTCACATTGGGAGCATTTAACACTGAATAAAGCACATAATCTTTACCTAAGGTGATTATTGTCTTAGTAGTATATGCTGGTGTTCTGCTGCGATGTTGCGAAAATAGAAAAAAATTCTAAAATAGAAATTTTGCACGTCGCAGACGGTTAGGACAAAAAGTCATTTTAACAGAAAAGATATTTTTTATTGTTAGTCACTACGCCGCATGGCGTCTGGTTAGGACACGATGTAAGACTTGCAGTAAGCAAGCCTATTTCACACTCTAGGTTCTGTTTTCTGTTCACCACAGTCATTTTTAAGCTAGTTGTCTAATCGCACCAAGGGAGGTTGTGCTAAAAACACTTTGGCTGACTTGAGGCCTAAAGGTCTTTCCAACCACTTTTGATGCTCATATAAGCTCCCAGATTAGGAGTCAGATAATACAAACATATATATTAATATTAATATCTAATATTTAGTCAATGGTTCATAAACTGGCAATTCATTGACATTTGCACCAATAAGAAAAAATATTAGGACCATCTGACTAATATGATGTTGGATCTCCTCATGCTGCTAAAACAGCACTGACCTGTGAAGATATGGACTCCTGAGGGTGTCCTGTGGTTCTGATATAAATTACTTAAAAACTCAAAATGGCATATCTAAAATATATTAAGCAAAACCATTAGATTTTAGAATTAAAATGTCATTCTTTACCAAATATTTCCCAAGTGCTGTTTAACAGATTTTGTAAACACTTTTGACTTACCTAGGTTTTTAGGTTAACTAGGACAATTAGGGTAATTAGGCTAATGTTTTGTAACCCATTGAAAAAATATAGTTTTAAGGGGGCTAATAACACTAATAATATTGGGGCATTCAAAATAAAATTATATATATGAATATATAGAAATAAAACTGCTTTTATTCCAGCCAAACTATAAGAAATATAACCTTATCCAAAATGAAAAACATATATAATAGTAAATACTGTGAAAATTTCATTGCTCTGTTAAACATCACTTGGGAAATATTTGAAAAATAAATTTAATTGTCACAGGAGTGAAACAACACCTTCAAATATATAATAAAGTCGATTTGGTCATTTTGGACTACAATAAACAGCTTGTGTACATCCCAGAGTCAAGATAATTCATTCATTCATCTTCTTTTCGGCTTAGTCCCTTTATTAATCTGGGGTCGCCACAGTGGAATGAACCGCCAACTTATCCAGCATATGTTTTACGCAGCAGATGCCCTTCCAGCTGCAACCCATCACTGGGAAACATCCATACACACTCATTCACTACGGACAATTTAGCCTACCCAATTCACCTATACCACATGTTTTTGGACTTGTGGGGGAAACAGGAGCACCCGGAGCAAACCCACGCGAACACGGGGAGAACATGCAAACTCCACACAGAAATGCCAACTGACCCAGCCGAGGCTCGAACCAGCGACCTTCTTGCTGTGAGGCGAACGTGCTACCTACTGTGCCACCGTGCAGCCCCGAGTCAAGATAATATATCTTAGATTATCGTTTCATTTATTAAACACTTACGAATATCTGCTAAATGCCAATTGCATCTCGCAGGCTGCATATTATTACATCAAGTTCCAGTTTATTAATATTTTGAAGATCAGTTGATAACACTTAAACTGGCTCTGCTCACTTCAACAAATCAATTCACAATTATGAAACACCTAAGCTGTCAGGCGATGACGTTTTTTGTAGTTTTTAATATTAGACCAAAAAAATTTATGTTTAACTCAATGGCTATTCCAGCTGGATGCTGAGAGCCACATATATTGAAGCGTGAGGAGAGTGTTTGTACTGACCAGGTTCTCGTTGGTGAGGCGTGTGATCTCGTGCTGTAGACTGGCCTCAATCCGGGCCTCTGGAGGAAGCTGCAGGTTCTGAGCCAACAGCTGCTGCTGACGGTTGTTCTCCTCTTTAAGACTCTGCAACTCTCCACGCAAGACCTCCACCTCGTTCTCATGAGAGCGACGCTGAGCCTGCAACTGAGACTCCAACAGCCTGCGCAGACACACACACATACAGGCTTTGAGCGGAGTATACAAATGGAAATATACAGCTAAGGTCAGATTTATTAGCCCTCCTGAATTATTAGCCCCCTTGTATATTTTTCCCCCAATTTCTGTTTAATGGAGAGAAGATTTTTTCTAATAACTGATTTCTTTTATCTTTTCCATGATGACAGTACAGTCATGGCCAAAAGTTTTGAGAATTACATAAATACTGGAAATTGGAAAAGTTTCTGCTTAAGTTTTGATAATAGCAATTTGCATACACTCCAGAATGTTATAAAGAGTGATCAAATGAATTGCATAGTCCTTCTTTGCCATGAAAATTAACTTAATCCTGAAAAAAACGTTCCACTGCATTTCATTGCTGTCATTAAAGGACCTGCTGAGATCATT
>CAIGQV010019081.1:3586228-3621970 GCA_903798115.1 Danio jaintianensis | reverse complement strand
TCATCCGTCGTTTTGGGGTTTTTTTATTTGCCATATTTGTATTTTTTTATATTCATCACTTCTGCTCCTCACCCACCTTGGAGTCCAACAAGGGGATGCACAGAGCAGCGGTAATCCTCCAGATATGCACCAAGGACACAGTAGTGATATACTTGAGCAAAAAGAACAAAAATTCATTTTACTCAATTGACCCTAAGCCAAAGACCTATTCGGTACTTCTCGACTAGCCGATTAGTTGGACCGGGTCTTTCCAACCTCCCGTCTATGTGAATTCAAAGCCAAAGTATTGTGTTGGATCTGAAGTAGCCGCGGCATACACATTCCTCAAATACCAGGTTCTTGTCCTCCCCAGACACGGGTTGCAAGTTACGGCAAAGAAGTCGCCCCTTTGTCGCCTCTTACGATCAGCAAGGGGGTGCTAGGGACCTATTCTACCCCGGGTCCCCACGGGGGAAGAATTTTTAGATATTTGAACTAGAAACAAGATAAAAACACTAAATATAAAAAGCATTTTTGCAGTGCAGATTGCCTATGGCTGTGGAATAAAGCTATTAACATTGCAAATAATGTTCAATTTCATGCACAGACCAAACATTTCGCTTTATAAGACCTCACTGTATCATCAGGAGGCACATAGAGTGATTTACAGTTTGGGTATGTGTTTATTTATAATCTCAATAATGGCTGACCATTGACTTATACAAATCATACAAATCACTAAGAAACATGGATTCAGCTAAAAAAAATCATCTTCAATGTTCTACTGAAGAAAAAGTAGAGTCACCTACACCTTCAATGAGGGTGAGAAAATCAACTGTAAACTTTCCCTTTAACAAGCTTGAAAAGCAGCTGCTGAAATACTAATGTGTCCTTATGGGAAATATCATTAAGTATTTACACACCGCTGTATGTTTTTGACTAACTAGCTGAGTAATATTTCAGACAACCCATCAATTAGTTGATTTTGAAAATGTGAAGTTTTGTGTGTACTCACCACAGCGAGTGTGATCTCTTCTTTCAAATCGTCGTATTTCTCCTCTAGCCGGAGGTGCTCGGTGAGGAGATTTTGGTAGCGAGATCGTTCTTCGTTTAAATCGTTTTCTAACTGCTGGGTTTCCTCTTTCAGAGCCCTCTGCATTTTGTCTATAAAACACACACACACACGAACATGCATGTTATAAGAAAAACATTGAACCAGTGTTGAATTACAAAATCATCTGACTGTAGACTGACTTGAGATGTTGACTATAACAGGGCAGGGACAATTATCACATTAGAAAAACACATAAAGAAATGACAGACACTGTTTATAAAGGACTTAGATTTGTTTTTCTGTTTAAGATCTCAGTGTACACTAGAATTAACAGAGTGTCAGACTGTGTTTTTACTATATATTCCATATTATTCAGTTGTTTTTATATGTGTTGTGTTTTCATCGGTTTAGTGTAGCTATGCAGCCACAATTTTTTCCCCTATATTTGGTCAAAGTACTCCTCAAATACATTATACACTGTAAAAAACAATTCCTTTCAATTCAATTCAAACTCCAATTCCAAGCAATTCCTTCATGTTGTCCCAACACAAATTGATTAAGTTAACTTTAACATACAACAATAAGTTGTACCAAAAAATACCTCAAGAATTGTGTTGATTCAGCTCATTTTAAATTCGAAAGTTAGAATAAGTAGCAAATATGTTTTTTTTTTTGTGTGTGTGTGTATGCTTCTTCAAATAACTCGTTGGAATCTTGTGATTGACCAATCAGATTAAAGTATTCCAGAGAGCCGTGTAATATGTTTATGAAAATGTATAAATTATAAACATTGTAATATGTGTAGACATGACGTTTCTGCCCAACATCGAGACTATACATAAAACAAATAAAAAACAAACACACAAACAATTTTGGTAACACTTTCTATGAAGCCCATGATCAAAATGAATTATAACTCATAATCAAGTTTATAAATGTATCTATAAAGACACAACAACACCTACAATGTATTATTATGACAGTTATATCTACATTTATATTAGTGTTCTTAAAGGTGCTGTTTGTAAGTTTTTGACTCTTCTAAAGCATAAAAATACCATAATATGTTTGCAGATATTAAAGAAACATGTCAAGTGAACACTATTGTTTATCTGAAAAACAATGCTGAAGTCAGTTATCTGCTTTGAAAATGGTTTAGCCAGTTTAGCCAATTATATTTCAGCACCCCGGGTTGCCTTGTTGGAAAACAGCGTATTTCATTCATTCATTCATTCAGAAAGGTTCTAAAAGCATGCACCCGTGACCGAAATGCGACCTCCGGGGGACAGTAGCAGACTCCGAAATGAGACGTAGATTCAGAGCTCCACATGAGGTTACTAATTAGCGAATAACATAAATATTATGAACGCAAACATTAGGTGAGCAGGTTACATTGTAACCGCGTGTCATAAGAACACGCTACATGACAAGACTTGCAGTGATAAGCAATTTGACTGTTTGCACCAGACGAAACACGACAGAAATTTTAATACATCCATTCAGAAGCACAGAATATGCACTCACTCACAAAATGGTAAGGTTTATCGTCTAATTAATACATATTAAACCTCTTTAACATTATTAAATGTAGATGCTGAATCACTGATACAGTATGTGTTGGTTTGCATTATTTCACAGTTCTAACGTTTACACAGTTTCACAGTTCTAAAGTCAATTTCAAACGGTTTATTATATTTTCAAGATCTGAGGTAAACTATCTGCTGCTGCTTTCAGTAGTATGGCAATAAATGTCATGTAAAATGGCATTCAAACTCACATTGTTAGCATTTAACACTGAATAAAGCACATGTGGTGTACCTGAGGTGATCATTGTCAGTTTTTTCTGTTGTTCACCTGTGAGAAATAGAAGCCGTTTCTAATATATCAATTCGAGGTGTTGGTTAGGACAAAAACTCCTTTTAATATGGAAAATATTCCTTCTATCGCGTGCCGTTGCTTTTTGTTTAGAACACGGTTTAAATCAGCCTTTAGGTTCGAGACTCGCTTCTGTTGTATTGAATGCAATACCTAGTTCAACCAACTTACATACTGCACCATAAATACCTATTATAGTGATGAATTTCAATCATTCTACTTAACATGAAAATATTTCTCTATTCTACACTTTGGTGTCTATTCAAATTCAAGTAAATGTACGATTGGTAGAACCACACTTTACGTAAAATACACACGAATACTCATGATGCTTGCATGTAGAAAATTTGCATACTGTTTTCACTTTACTTAAAGTCTCCTGATGCATTTATACAGGTTACACTGCAAAAAATGCAGGGTTCCACACGATTCATTCCTGTTCCAACACAAATCAGTTAAGTCAACATAACAAATTTAAGTAAATTGAACATAAAACAATTAAGTTGTGCCAAAGAAATCTCAATAATTGTGTTGTTTCAGCTCATTTTAATTAAGCAGTTTGAACAAGCGGCAAAATCTTTTTTTTTTTTAGTGTAGTAACACTATTATGACCCACAATAAGCATTTATAACACAACAGGGCTCTTATACAAAATATAAAAACCAATCATTTGACAGAACAAAATCTGTTAACTTACCACTAATGAGTCTTTGTAACTACAACAAAGTTTTAAAATTGCAGACTGCATCTTTATGAATACAATCATGACTGACTGACTAATTTATATTTATAAATCCATGTATAATGGTTATAAACATGTATATTGAAAAATGAAATGCATAGTAACTATTAATAACACTGTTATAAATAAAGCTATAACTGTCATTATAATACATTATAGGTGACTTTATAGATACATTTATAGAACGAATTATAAATAATTATAAACTAAGCTATAATCCATTATGAGCATGGGCATCATAGAAAGTGTTGAAGTCAAGAGTTGAAGTCAAGAATTATTATCCCCCTGTATATTTTTTGCCCAATTACTGTTTAAACACATTTCTAAACATAATAGTTTTATTTCTAATAACTGATTTCTTTTATCTTTGCCATGATGACAGTACATAATATTTTACTAGATATTTTTCTATTAAATTACGATATTACTAGATACTAGTAGCAAGTTAGGGTAATTAGGAAAGTCATAACAGTGGTTTGTTCTGTAGACAATCGAAAAAAATATTGCTTAAAAGGGCTAATAATATTGACCTCAAAATGGTTTTAAAAAAAATTCAAACTTTATTTTTTTTTAATTTATTTAAATTTTAAATTTATTTTTAGCCAAAATAAAACAAATAATACTTTTTTCAGAAGAAAAAATATTATAAGAAAATACTGTGAAAAATTCCTTGCTCTGTTCAACAGCATTTGGGAAATATATATATATATATATAAATCACAGGAGGGCTAACAATTTTGATTTAAAAAACTGTATATATATATATTTTGGGCTACTTTAACTTTACCTGTCCACTGCTGGCTCTGTTCCTGGATCAGTTGGTTCAGGTCGTTTTTCTCGGTCTTCAGAAGCTGGTTTTGCTCTTTTAGCTCTGAGATCATCTGTCACATCACACAATCAGTCAACATGTCATATTTTGCTCTGTCAAGATTACATAAAATATATATATGTATATATTAATTGTAGTTTCTCCTTGGGTCACATATGAAGGGTCAAAATTGATATAATGTTGGATGAGGAATGTTTATTTACTCAACACACATGCAGTATTGTATCACTGTGGCTTTGCAAATCGTTCTAGCCACCCTAAATACAAAATGACATCTATCATCTGTTCTAAGTGCTATTCTCTATCTCTCTCACCTGAGTGAATGTACCGCTCTCCTCTGCTCCCAGGTCTCATTAAACCCTGAATATGAAGATACACAGAGTATATCTGTGTCTTTAGAGACTTCTAGAATCTATAAGGACTGTCTAATATCAGGGGAGTGGGTAACCTGGGTTCCTGTGGGACTAATTTAGCTTCTTTGGGGATCTGCTATGGGACTAGAATTGTCAATTTTTTTTTAACAAATGGATTTGTATGACAATCTATACAAATGTTAGGGAACTACTAATGCTTGATAAGCTACTCATCAGTTAAAATTACTGTATGCTACAGTCAAGCTACTCTTCTGAGAAAGCAGTTAGCTAGAATACAAGTTACAACAAAAAAGTACACTGAAATGTTTTTTTTCTTTCACAATGATTTACATTACAAATTGTTAATTCACGCTATTAACAAACCATTAACTAAGACTTTTAGCTTAATAAACTACTAATTAGCGGCTTATTAATAATTAGTAAGGTAGTATTTGAGTTCAGGTATTGGGTAGGATTAGGGATGTAAAATAAGATACTTTATAAGTGCTAATAAACAGTTCATATCTTAATAAGGCTCAGGCAATATGGCAGTAGTAAATGGTGTCAATTGTTATTTAAACAACGTTACCCAATTTGTTTTTATATAAGAAACTTTCATGAACATTTTTGAAAGGACTTATGTGTAACTTTTTAAATGTCAGTTTAATGAATTAGTTGACATTCAAATCGACTTCCAGGAACATAACGGTTTCATTACTCAATCAATGCATGAGTTCATTTCCAATTTATTTTTTCAGATTATTTAAACGGATGCTGCAAATAAACTGATTTAAGCGAATCACCCTTGGCTTTTATTATATTTTTGTCCCATTCATTGCTATGATTATCACGATATTAATCATTGGAGTTTTTAAAGTGAATCCTACATTTATATGAGGACTTCACTACTGAAACTCTGCATTGGGTATGTAGCCAGTTGTCCTGTTAGCTGTGCTTTCATTGATCCAGATGACGCTAAATGCAGATGTACCATAACTTCCAGAAGTTTGTGAAAGAAAAAGTAGGTAACACTATATAATCTGAACAAACTATGAATCATTTATGCTTAACAAATGATGAACTGAATTATTTGCTAATGCTTAATATGATTCATAGTGTGCACATTATAAAGCAGGGGTCTCAAACTGTCGGCCCGTGGGCCATTTACGGCCCCCCTTCCTCTTGCCCGCAACTGACGTCAAAAATATAAGATTCGGCACACTAAAACATATATTTTTGAATGACTGTCATTGTTGTGCAGTTACATATAGCTACTTGTGGTTTTGACCCCCCCACCTACAGGACAATTAAAGTACTGCACTATACAGTCGATTTAGTTTTACTTTCAGTTTCTCTCAATGTGGGGTTGAGAGTAACACACATGCAGATTATTTCTGGGGCTGATTTAAACGTTGAAATATATGTTCGTAAGTGCTCTATTTTTACTTAAGCTCTATTTTTATACATTTTCAAGGGTCATTTGATTATTATTATTATTATTTTATACCTCCTGTATTTTGTTCTAGAACATTACAAAGAAAGATATTGAGAAGAACAACTGCCAGTAAAGGCAATAAAGTTAGCCAAACTACTTTCTGCTGTTCTTACGCTACCAGTTAGTAACTTTAGGTTAAGAAACAATTGGTTGGGACAGAATTATAATTATTATTATTATTACACCTATTATTTGTAGTATTTTCATAGCAATTTAAACTACCCCTTCAATATGTACAACAAGAAACAAAAAGCTAGAGTTTTGACTGCATATACTCTGTGGAAGAATGACTGAGTAGGTGTCTAATGCTCGGCCATACACAGATATATACACAGCAGCTGTGTGACTCGAAAAACGTGCTGATTTGCATTTTCACTGGTGACAAGTAATGCTTGAAATATAAACGTCATGTCTGTTGTCCTAAAATGCATCAATTACGTCAGGTTTCCACTTTTTTCTTGTGCTTAAATGTTAAAACGGCCCTCCTATGAATTGTCAGTGATTAAAATGCCCCCCCCCTGCCAATTTGAGTTTTAGACCCCTTTTATAAAGTGTTGGTATTTAAAAACAAAAAATTGGTATCCTCTCGCAAAACAGAAATTAGTATTAGACTACATACTAGATTTGGCAAACTTCACAGCTTTTACCTTTTCCATCTCGTCCTGGTAGGTCTGAGCCCAGTCCTCGATGGCTTTCTTCTCCTTCTGTGTGTTCTGCAGGTCTTTGCGCAGTCGCTCCAGCTCCTCCAGAAGAGATGTGACTTTGTTGGCGTTGTTTTTGGCGTCCTCCTCTGCCCCCCGCAGACGCTTCACTTCCACGCGCATGCGCTCCGACTCAACAGCATGGCTGGTCTCTAGAGTATTTAAACGCTCGCTCATGGAACGGTTCTCCTTGTTCTAGATAGAAAACAAAATAGAACATCAATTAAATGGCATTTTACCTTATATTAACTTACAGTAAGTTACCGTATAACTCTGATATGATCTCATGTAGACCTATTATGTATACAGTAGGCTGACATACACATTTTTGCTGTGAATTCTTTAATGTTTCCTTTAAAGTGAATTTCCACATTGCTAATAATATTTGAAGGTCTACTTTGTTTGTCATGCATGCTTTTTAAACAAAAATCGTATTCAATTGTGAGTATCAGATATAATGCATGTCTAATTGTACTGCACATCACATACACCACTGTATTATATGTTTTGCTCCTCACAAGTACAACAACAGCTTGGTTTATTAAACTAAGCATTTAATTATTGACTACTCAAGAAAAGTTATTGGGAAATCTAGAATGACATCCTACTGGAAATGTAAAAAAATATTGACCAAATTGAATATTTTTGCTCAATTTGGACTTCTGAATTCTTTATTTTCTCCTACAGTATGAGCTCCATAATGTGACTATGGCATATTATATGGTAAAAACCAACAACACCTAAAAACATTTTTGAGACTGATGGTATGATTGATTGATTGTGATTTGATTCATTTATTTTGAACAATATAATCCACTCTAAAAAAAACAAACTATTCTTCTTATTATTATTATTATTATATTCAAACACGGATGCATTTCATCATAATCAACAAAACATATTCATATGTAAACTCAAAAATGACAATTGATTTTAACCAGTTCAAAATGGATCGGAATGAAGAACAAGCGTATTAGTCAAGTCAAGTCAAGTTTATTTATATAGCGCTTTTCACAATGTAGATCAATTATTACATTTCATGTTATTGATTGATTGATTGATTGATTAAAGCTTATCACTGATTTGATAGTTTGGTTGATGGAATCTAAAGGTGCAATAAACTATATTCATAAAATGTTAACTTTTTTTGAACTACTGTTTCTTCAGGTTCTGTCAGGTTATACTGGGTTAGTGTTATTTGAGAGAGTCAACGTTTATGAATTAGAGTAATTTTAACTTATCTGAAATATTTATTACATATTTTACATCATTTTATTTTATAAACTTTACAAATATTGATTCCAATGTCCTAAATGTTACAAATGTTCAACATTGAATTCAGATTTCTTGAACTCCTCTCTATAAATCTTTGAATGTGTCTACGTTGATCTTTTCATAAATCAAATTACAGTCCAAAACGTTTTCATTGGAACCAGTACATTGACTACACACACACACACGCAAGCATTTTCCACAGGGAAACCAATATCTACATGATGTGATCATATACTGTTAACACACTCTGACTCACTCTAAAGGACTCCCTTTATTAAGAATCAAATTAATACTGACACCAAGTCAATGTAAAAGCATACTTACAACCTGGCTTTTTCAGTATAACCTGATGCGTTTTCAAATTAATTACTATTTTAAATCAATGGAAAAAGTCGAATTTTATGAGGAGGATATTTTTATCAATCACTGGAGTTTAGAGAGTGAATCCCACATTTATACGAAGACTTCACTACTTTAACTTTGTAATGTGTATGGAGCCATTTGTCCTGTTAGCTGTGTTTTGTTTTCGTCAATCCAAATGATGCTAAAAGCAGATGTAAATGTGGTCTGAAATGTTTTGAGCTTGTCAAATTTTGACTACCTCTAGAAGTTTGCACAAGAAATACTGGTGTTTAAGTTTAAGTTAGAATTGGACTACAGATGAGATTTTTAAGTACAGACTCTCTGCATTCTCTTCAAACAGCAGTTTTTAAATGAAAAACACACGTTTTATTTCATGTACAAAGTCATTACTGTGCTGTTAATCTTTTTCTTTATGCAAAGGAATTTTATTTAGTAAAAGACACTTAATAGTACAACTTTAAATGTTTAAAATATTTGTTATTTGAGTTTAAATGTAGACAGTCATGTAAATAGATGTAAAAAGAACAAATAAATTAATGAAAAAAATATTTGTACATTACTATTAATATTATAAATGAAAAAAGGCACCCGAGTAAATGTTAAAGCAGTGAAACATTTGAGTAATGACAAATATTAATACTACAAATATAAATGACAAATGTACAAGGAACTGTACAAGGAAATGAACAAAAGAGTCATTCTGAACAAACAAAAAATATAGTATTAATATGTCATTACTCAAATGTTTCACTGCTTTAACATTTACTCAGGTGCCTTTTCACTACAGTAGAAACGTTGCTGAATAACACTGAAATGTTTGATCATATTGTTATATTGTTCAATTATTATATTTTTTGTTGTTTTATTTCATTTTATGTTGTATTTTGACACTTATTTTCAGATAAGATTGCAAAGGTTTATTTTTCATTTCATACGGTTTCATTTTTGTATCTTGAAATTATTTTTTTGGCTTGTTCTGAATGACTCTTTTGTTCATTTCCTTACAGTTTAAAATATAACTGAGCCTTTAATTGTCATTTATAAGGGATTTACAAAGCATAAATAGCCCTCACTTTACAGGGAATTTGTGTTAATAAAGCATTTATTAACATGCAGAGTAACTATTACTATATGCCTGAAAAATAAGATGTATAAATAATCCTTTGAATAGTTTAATTTACATAATAATTCTGAATGATCTGTTAAAAAAAAAACTACTTCTAAATAACTGGTTTGTATATAATACAATACTTCATTTAATTAACAACATATGAAAATATAATCATTAAACACATTAAATTTGTGCTTTTAAAGTCAAGAATACAACATTTGTATTTATAAACTGCTTACTAATGTCTATTAACGTAACAAATGATGAACTATTGCAGTTATTATAAAGTGCTACCAGTTATTATAAAGTGCTACCACTGACTTCAGAAAACCCTCCTGTAATTGAATCTAAAGAGTGAATTTGCAATATGAGTAAATTGGTTGGCTAATCAAAAATCATGTTTACAACTACTGAATGATAGTAAGAACAGGGTTCTTACACATTTCATTACACAAGTCAAATTGAAGCACTTTTCAAGCACTTTCCAGATTCATTTTCAAACTTTTCCAGCACTTCACAAGTGTGGCAAATGAGATATTTACATACATACACAGTGAATACTTTATCATATTATATCAGATGCTATTTGTTACACTGAAAAAAAAGGACTTTAAGGATAACTAGAATTTCATATAATTAATTTTTTCACATTTACTTGATGTAATCAATTACATAAGTGAAAAGACTTAAATATTAATATTCATATACTTGTAACATTTACTAGTAATATTTCTGTCATGAACACTCTCGGGATTTAGTATGGTAATGAATATGTATATGGCAATGTTGATGTATTTGGTCTTGGCGGTATAGATCTGCTACACGGCTGTTGCTGCTTTGATTATTATGGCAGATCAAGTACCGAGACCTGCTACTGCCAGTATATACACAGACATGCCGTCGGATAATATAACAGGCTGCTGCTGCAAACATAATACATATGTAACCCCCTTAGTAGATCTAAACACAGGTGGAGCTGGGGTGGAGGAGGGTCTCCGAAAATGCGCCGCAGCTTAACACTGCAAAATGACGCGGAGCATTTAAACTGATGAGGAGTAAGCTCATTGGCTGCCGAGGTGACAGCAACCAATCTCCTGCACCATGTAGATAATGACGCATGAGCAGATTAGGTGAACCTATCAGCCTGTGCGCGAATAGAGTTTCATGGCAGAAATATCACTAATAGATATATAGTAATGGATGTGTAGTTTCCAGCATGCTTTGCATGGGATTGAATTAAGAGGAGAATAGTTTGAGAATAAAATGCAATCTTAGGTGTTTAAATTTGAGAGAAAGACTTGTTTAAAGTTTAATCATTATTAGTTTGAAGATTAAGAAGAGTTTTTAAAGAGTTTTTTAGTTTTGCAGAGGAGTAGCACTCATGCTTTGGGTCATGCCATTTTTATTATCAGCATTAATGTTTGACGCTTCACTCAGAGAGCCATAGCTGTGCTAACACTAGCTCTGAGATCAGTAAACATTTGTAAAGTAAAGTGAAATAACACATTTCAAGTCAGTGGAAATGTGTGTCTTAAATAAATTAAGTTACGCCAAGAGAACTAATTTGTAACTAATAAGATTTGCTTAATTTGATAAAAGCAATGCTCCTTCTGCTAAAAAAGAATGTGACGTTACTTGATTAATTTAAATAAATATAGACCCAAAATTAAAGATAATCAATTCACTTTTACTTAATGTTTAACCTAACACTCCTAAATAAATTAAGTATTTTAGCATTTTACATGACAAGTTAATTGTACTTGATATTAGACAGTAAAATTTACTTAAATTTAGCTCATGCAAATTGTTACAAAGATTTTATCAAGTAAATCTTAAGAATAATTTTTTTATACTACAGAACACTATAAGGAAAATTAATGATGGTATATTTGCCCCAAACCCAACATTCAATTCTTGTTATTTACTTTCTTAAATATAATTTATAATATAATATAATAATATATAATTTTTTAATAAAAACATTAATAAAATAATTATATAAATTTATTTATTTAAATTGTTAATCATTATTACCTATTTAAACCAAATAAATTATTATGAAAGCAACACAATTACCCTTACAACACTTTTCAAACCTTACAAAAAACACTACATCAAAATTCAAGCATTGTCAGGGATTTCCAGCACCCGCAGGAACGTGCCTGCCTCATAATGCGTCTCAGCCTCCCAGAGTGAAGTGTCTTACCTGATCGTCTATCCTGCGCTGCAGCTGCATGATCTTGTTCTCCATGCCGATGTTGAGCTTCTTGAAGTGTTCGACAGAGCGCGCCTCGATCTTGAGCTTCTTGAGTTCTCGCTTGGCTCGCATTCGCCGGATGCAGCACTGCAGGTAAACGATGGCTTTGAGCGAGCGCTTGAACCACTGTCGAGCCAGCCAGCCACGCACCATCTTCTGAATAATGACAGCCTTGTGCTCACGCAGCAGCTAAAAAAACAAACACACAACAACACAAGATAAATAAAAGATAATAATCAGAAACCATAACAAAATAGACAAGTAAACAACAGCGATCATCCATTAATAGTTGAGTGGAATTTTCTCTTTTTCTCTTTCACACCTTCTGTCTTTTTAATTTGCAGATATTACACATCCTGCCTGGGTAATCCGCTGCTGATCAACAGAGCTCAGATGGAAGAAAAATAGAGGAGAGGGAGACAGTAAGAGTAATAATACAGCTGCAGCTGCTGTGGTCTGTCAGTGGGACAGTCCCGACACTAGAACAACCTGCTCCCCTGTGAGATCACATGATCAAACACATGAGGTCACAGCCACACTGTTACTTCATCCTCTTCATAGGCTGCAAAATAAACTTCCAAACTACAGACTAGCAACTAGCACTAAAAAATATATTCATTGGATTTACTACATTTTTTTAAGGTAAGTGCACTGTTAAAAACGCAGGGTTGCACAAAATTAATTCATGTTGTCCCAACACAAATCTATTAAGTTAACGTAACTAATTTAAGTGGATTGAAAATAAAACAATTAAGTTTCCCAAAAAAAATATCCAGAATTGTTTTGTTTCAGCTCATTTTAAATAAGTAGCTTGAACAAGCAGCACACATTTTTTTGAGTGTGGTTGCAAACAATTTGTATGGGCTAAATTTACAAATTAGGTTGAACATTATATCATTATATCATTTTAATTTGTTAAAATTCAGCCCTTATAAACTGTTTGCAACCACTTACCTTAAAAAAATTGGTAAATCCAATTAATCCTTTTTTTTTTTCAGTGTGTGTGTGGGAAGGATGTCAGAACGAGACTGATTTCCTATTTTTGTTTTAACCCTCCTGTTGACTGTTTGGTGAGTTTTTCTAAAATGACCCCAATCTTAGAAAAAAAAAAGATAATTTTCTATTTTTTTATGTTCTATAAAACCTCTAGCTAGCAGGACAAAACTGACCCAAAGGACAACCGTTGTACCCAAAATGTGTACAGATATTATGAAAATAGAAAACTATACAATTTTACATTACAAAAACTACTGGCACACACATGCGCACTCCAACACACACAACCCCAACCACACACGCAAGCACGATTTTGTGATGAAGATGAGGTTGTTTCTTCATGCAAATAGATTTGAGGATTGAAATTACATTTAGCTGCTTTATTTTAGAGGTTTAGTGAAGGTGGGTCAAAAAAAAAGAGAGAGATAAAAATGAATAGCATCTATTAGTGTTCTCTCTCTCTCTCTCTCTCTCTCTCTCTCTCTCAAAACACACTGTGGTTGGAATAAATTTTGTTTATTGTTGCTTATTCAAAATGCAATGCTAATTTATAACTGCATTGCTAGCAAATTAAAATAATAATTGGCGCAAATAGTCAATTCGAAAATAAGTCAAGGTTTTTTTTACTGATTACCATTTTTATTCAACTTCGAATTAGTTGTTTACTTTACTATTACAAGCTGAAAACATTTAGCTAATAAATATACATTGTCATGTTCAACTGAATTGGAAAACTGAAATCAGAAAAAAGCTGGAAAACAATTACTTTTTATGTGAAACTTGCTTTAAAAGTTCAACATTTTGGATCAATATTTTATGTGTATGAAAGAGACCTCTAATGCTCACCAAGGCTGGATTAACTGACCAAGAATTCTATCATTTTAATCTATAATTTTATGAAATATTATAGTAATACTTTATTTCAAGTCACAATTCATACTACTAACCTAAAGTTGGGTATAGGTTTTGGGTAGGATTAGGGATGTACAATAAAAACATATTTTATAACTACTAAAAAACTGTTCATATCGCAGTAATAGGCAGATAATAAGCCAGTAGCTAATAGCATGAATTGTGACTTAAGCAAAAGTCTTATCAGTATTATTAAAATTTCTAACTTTAGCATTACATACAATTGAATTTAAGCATCTTCAGTGTCATCCGTTCCTTCAGACATCATTCTAATTGGCTATTTTAGTGATCAAGAATAATTTCTCATTATTAATGACATTGAAACTGTTGTGCTGCTTAATAAAAAAAACCCATAAATTTCCAGATTATCTTGATTAACAGAAAGTTTAAAACAACGCATTTACTTCTGCAACTTTCTGTAACTGTATTTACTGTCAGTTTTGTCCAAACTTTGCTAAATAAAACTGCATTGATTTGAACTGTAGTGCAAGTTCTGTTTAGAAACATTCGCTTAGAAACTCTAACTGCACCTTTAACACCATTCAATTCTCTAGGGGTGTAAATAACAGCTTTCACTGCTCATGTGTCCAATGGCTGAAATAATACTCTGGTTTCTAGTGTGTTAATTATAAACCGCCCTGCCAGCAATCATATATTACTTTGATGTGCATTAACATACATACAGCATACGTATATGTTGCAATACTGGAAAAACAAATATGAGCAGTGTGCTTGTGACCGACTCTGATTGATTTATGAATGTAAGAGAGTGTATTAGTATGTGTGACTTGCTCCTCACCGCTTTGTACAGCTGTCTGGCCATGTACGCTCTGAGGATGCACTGCATGGCCAGCGTGGCAGCCTGCTTGCGTTTGTAACACGTTTTCTGGACGTACATGCGCTGGTATTTCTGAATGATGATCGCAGCACGTGTGCGACGCAGGAATTTGGCAAGACTGTGGGAAAAGGAAGAACAACACAGACGTAAACATATACTTACTTCTTTACTTAAATCTTTAGAACACTATAGAGCAGTAAACTTGCATGTGTTTCATTTTTTTCCCACAATTAGAACTGTAAATATATCCTGTAAACAGATATTTGGACCCTTTTTTAAATTTATTTTTATTTTTGTGTTTCTCAGCAGTGGAAGTCGTTAAAGTGCAGTGAATTGGAAAGTACAACAAATGATTTTTGCATTCCTATTTGCTCAAAAAAACAAACAAATCAATGATAGTGTTACATATTATATATCATAGTATATTTACTATGGTAGTAAAAGGAAAAAAAAAAAACTTTGTGAGATTGAGAACGGCAGCCAAAAGCGAGACAAGATCAAACTTACAGTCCCACCCATTGACGATGCATTAGAAACACCTAGCATAAGCGGTAAAAATCTATAGTTTTTTGTAATTTGATGCATATAATATGATAATATAACACCAAGTATAGCTTTATAAATGTACATACATTTAAAAAAAATTGAAATAATCAATACTTTTAAGGATATAAGATGCTAATGACCGTTAAACGAGTCATAACTATCTTGTGAAAAGGGTCCATTGTGAGCTTAGAGATTTGAGGAGTTGGTGGGATTACCTCCCTGAAATGATTTTTTTTTGCAGGATGGGATATCTGCATTCCATAAAACTGGGTAATAACGTACTATCTACAAACCTACCCTTAAAGTAATATAAGTATATAGTAATATAAAGTAACAAATACACAGTAATATGAAGTAATAAAAGTGTATACAAGTACATTATATACACATACTGTAAAATAAAGCCCAACCAAAGCATTGTTTTATCTTCACATGTAAAACACCCATCATTTTCGAAGATTTCAGTGAGAATCAAAGAAATGTGATCGCACATAAATATGAAAATGTTCCAAAAATATTTCATGTGTGTTTCATATGTGATTTTAATGTGAAGGTCATGTAACTTAAGGTAATTTTATTATAATTTGTGCTTAAATGGACAAATAAATAGACAAATATTTAAATATTATGTTTGCGTCATTTAAATGCAGCTGATAAAAGACTGTTGTACAATGGACGAGAAAAGCAGTGTCGTTAAGCGTCGTGCTAAACATCGTCAAAAACTATAAAATACACAAGACATGTCACTCGTATAGATTTGAATGGGGAAAAGTGTAACGTCAATATGGCGAATTAAGCCCTGCCTACTATTACAGGAGCCAATCATCGATTGCTATAGACTGACGATTCTCTGGGGGTGGGCTCGGACCAGACGTGAGTTTCTGTGGATTTTGTGTGATTTGAACGTTTAGAAATGAAAAGACAGCTGTTGTTTAATTTTATTGGAGATTCCTAATGTGAAATTTAATCGTAAGTTTGGCAAGCAATTTTGGAGAATTTGATGTTTCCCCATTCAAACAGAATAACCAAGCATGCCCGAGAGGTGTTTCAAAGATGGCCGCCGAGTGAAATGACTTCCTTAAAGGGACTTTGACATCGTTTACTACCACTACTGCTACTACTACAACACTCTGCACTAGTCCCAGCCCCTCACCAGCGGGCCTGATATCCACGGACGAATCTCTGGATGGTTGTGGCAGCATGCTTCATACGCAGGTACTTCTTGCGTGCCAGCCAGCAGCGTATGGTCTTCTGGATGCGGATACAGGCAGCACGTAGCTTATCAGCACGCAGTTTCTCCAGGTACGCAACCTGACCTGCGCGGAAAAAGATCTTGGTCTTGCCAAATTGGTACTTATCTGGATCCTATCAGGAGGAAAGAAGAGCAGACGGACAATTAATTTTTCATTTCTAACTCATACACTCAAAAATAATTTTTGCTGCTTCTTTAATATCCTTATTTAAAATGAGCTGAATCAACACAATTATTGAGTTTTTTTTTTCTTTTTTGTTGAAAACATTTTTTCTTTTTTTTCTTTTTATTGTTTTATGTTCAATCCACTTAAATTTAACTTAATCGATTTGTGTTGGGACAACATGAAGGAATTGTGTGGAACCCAGCATTTTTTACAGTGTATTTTAGGTACCAAACAACTGAGTTCCACACAAATCATTCATGTTGTCACAACACAAATCAATTAAGTTAAATGATTTTGACAAATTTAAGTGGATTGAACATTAAACAATTAAGTTGTGTTCAAAACAATCAATAATTATGTTGTTTCAGCTCATTTTAAATAAGTAGTTTAAACAAGCAGCAGAAACAATATATAATTTTTGAAGAGTAACTCAAATAAAAACATTTATACAATACATAAATATAAAATATATAAGCGTTAACTGGAATAAAACTGAAACTTATTTTACAGCAGCTAGTTAGTTCAACCTGAATAATATAGTTTAACTTCTTTTCATATATTTAAAACATATTAATATAGCATTGAACTAAATTGATACAAATAAATATGATAGAAATGCCCCCTCAAAAAAACTATAAAATAAAATAATACAAAACAAAATAAAAACAGCATTTACAAAAATACAAGTACAAATATTCAAACACTCCAACAATATTTCAATACAAAAACAACACTGCTGCTATATGGTTGCTATCATTTTGAGAGTTTTTAAGCTACTTTTATTGTATTATGCTCTTTATATCGGTCTCCATCTTGTACCTGCACCAGTTTCTCCAGAACATTCCTACAGGTCATCTTCTTGTCTGTCAGAACATCTTTCTGTTTCATCAGTACGCGATACCTGCTAAAGAACTCTTGATAGGTCCACCTGACAAACAAAAGCAGTTGCACAAATGGTCAGAAAGTGTGTGACAAAAGGGATTGAGGTATGGTTATGTATATCTCTTGAGTGTACCTAGATGGGAAACCAGCTGCAGAGATGCGGATCGTTTCCAAAACTCCACAGGCACGCAGTTGCTGCACTGCCCTCTTGGGGTCAAACCTGATAATAACAAATCATTTACAAGTCTAGCAACACCGTGTTCCTATAGTCACCAATAGGTCTAAAAAATATAAAGCATTCAAAATTATTTTTAGAATTAAATCTCATCACAATATTAATATAATTTCTAGTCTTGGCTAACCTAGATAAAATTTTGGGGCACGATTGTAACAAAATTATTCTATCTGCTAATACTTTATGGTATTCATATAAGGTGACAGATTTCAAATTTGATATATAACAGCAAAGAACTCGACTAATTAGCTTATATATATAAAAAGAATAAAATAAAATAACATATTTGTGTGGCGCATTAGCTTAGCATGTTAATCGTAGAAACATCCAAGATTATCATGTTTCTTGTGTGCTTTGAACAGTCCCTCCAGGATTTTGTGGTTCTTAAAAACAACAACAACAAAAAACTGTACAATATTTTTGTGCATTTTCACAGCAAAAAAAAAAAAAAAAAAAAAAGGCAAATAATGCCAAATGTTTTGAGAAAAGCATTAACAAAATTGGTCATTTCCGAATAAATATTTTTATCTATCTCTCAGTGTATATAGGTAATATATTTTGGTGCATTTGAACAAAACAGATTTATTAAAGGGATATATTTATTAAAATAATATTTTAGTTAACGAACATCTTTAAAAATAGAAAGATAATACATTTAAATTCATGCAAAATATTGCAAAAAAAAATCACAAACTACAAAATTTCAACAAAATTTTAAATCTTTTTTGTTTCTCTTGATTTTTGCTCTTTTGAAAATTTGTATTTATTATTTTTCCTTTACATAAATTTGGGCTACTAATTTTTGGACCGTTATTGTAAGTTACTTTGTAAGATTAGCTCCAGATTTTAGATCTCATCTATATGCACAAGTATATTATTGTAAAGAATTATACAGAAAATATTCATTTATTTATATTATATATGTGCAATATATTATGTCCCTGTAAAATCCTGGATGGACTATTTGGAAAAACTGCCTAAAAGACTAAAAGAACATGTTAAGGAACTTTTAAACATACAAAAGTTTTAAATGAAGAACCACTTATAAAAATTAACAATGATTTTACTACAAAAAAAAAAAAAAGAAAAGATTAGATAGTGTGTAGTTAAACAATTTTTCTACACTAACCCTAGTTAGATTCAATCCACCTTTAATATAATAAACAATTGTTTAATTTTCATAAGGGATAATACTCTTTTACTCTTCCTCTATCGTAATAGTTTAGAATATTCTTTAAGCAATTTCATTTTGAAATCAAGTTTAATTTGAATGAATTTGATCACAAATAAAAATATATTGTTGCATAAATGTATCAATTCAGTCAAATTTTCATCACCTAACATTTATGCATAGAAAATGATGCAATTTATGCGAGCACAACTTCATTGATGCTCTCTACATCAAGTTGCTCATTTACATAAAATCATACTTAAATGAAATATAAGTATGTGTCAGCAGTGGTCGCTGTTAACACAAACTCCTTTAAAATGAACAGCTTTCCTTTTTTGCAGCCACAAATCTTCTTCATTTCTAAATAATTCTTAATTTAATTAATATCTTAATTCAAATAATTCTTCTTAATTAATTTCAAATAGTTCTTAATTTCTGTGTACTGTATACTCTGTTCTGTACCATATTAGCTAACTATTCTGAATCCAAATATATAAGCAGGTGTATGCTTAAAAAAAACTATAAACTATATATATATCTATAGGGAAAAAAAGAACATACGTGAAGGCGTATTTGTAATCGTTGGGTTTAATGCAGCGAACATAATGAGGTGTAGTGGCATTCAGTGTCTCCATCAGCAGCTGCAAAGAGTTTCGGAACTGCAGAAAGAAAGAGAGAGAGAGAAATTAAGCCACTGCTCAATAAAATACAACTTATATAGTCATTCAGCACAAGCCGAAAGAGGAACGCATTTGCACCTGCAGTCCGACTGTCTTCTTGTGTTCTTTGCTGGCTTGGCTGGATTTGCCCTTGTCTGGTTTGACACTGAGGCGAGTGCGTCCTCCAGGGCCAGGAGCAGAACCGGTGGGACTTGTGGCTTTCTCCTCATCATGGAACAGCTCCACCAGCAGGTCAAACTGGAAATTACAGCCATATTAAAATTAACACAAGCCATATGAGGCAGCCGGATGGGCAGATACTATCATTTACTACAGGGGTCACCATACTTGTTCCTGGAGGGCCAGTGTCATGCAGAGTTTAGTTCCAACCCTAATCAAACACACCTGTTAATCAAGGTCTTACTTGGTATACTTGAAACTTCCAGCCAGGTGTGTTGAGGCAAGTTGAAACTAAACTCTGCAAGGACACTGGCTCTCCAGAACCGAGATTGGTGACCCCTGATTTACTAGATGCATATTTGTGTGCATAAACAGTCAAATCCACAGCCTTTCAAAGCATATATTTATATTTGAAGGCACGCGTGACTATACAGGGATGCTTTTAAAAAAGATTGACCCTAGTCCAGGGTATTCTTCTTTTACCTCCAAAAGTTATTTTTATTAATAATAATGTCAATGTAGTCGCTTAAAAAAAGCAGCAGATAAATGTTCACTTTATATTCTATTTTTATATTCTGTCTACTGTACACTGAAAAAAATGATTCATTGGATCTATAAAAAATTTTTAAGGTTAGTGGTTGCAAACATTTTACATGGGCTGAATTTAAACAAACAAATTAAGTTGAACATCACTAAATTTAATTTGTTTAAATTCAGCCCATATAAATTGTTTGCAATCACTTGCCTTTTTTTTTTTTTTTATATAAATCCAATGAAACATTTCTTTCAGCGTATGTAGTATGTACAGTTGAAATCTTTTTAAAATATTTCCCAAATGATGTTTAACAGAGCAAGGAAATTTTCACAGTATGTCTGATAATATTTTTTCTTCTGGAGAAAGTCTTATTTGTTTCATTTTGGCTAGAATAAAAGCAGTTTAAAATTTTTTAAAAATCATTTTAAGGTCAAAATTATTAGCAAAATAGTTGTATTTTTTTCGATAGTCTACAGAACAAACCATCCTGCCTAGTTAACCTAATTAACCTAGTTAAGTCTTTAAATGTCACTTTAAGCTGTACAGAAGTGTCTTGAAAAATATCTAGTAAAATATTATTTACTATCATCATGGCTAAGATAAAATAAATCAGTTATTAGAAATGAGTTATTAAAACTATTATGTTTAGAAATGTGTTGAAAAAGTCTTCTCCCCGTTAAACAGAAATTGGGGAAAAAAATAAACAGGGGGGCTAATAATTCAGGGGGTTTAATAATTCTGACTTCAACTGTGCGTAAACACAAAATTATTAGTCCTGTTGTGAAATTGTAGTTCTTTTTCCAAATATTTTCCATATGAAGATTTTTAATAACACATTTTTAATAACCAATTTCTTTTGAATTTGACATTGATGAGGACGCATATATTACTAGTTATTTTGCAAGATACTAGTATTTAGTTATAAGTGCATTTTAAAAGCTTAACTAGGTTAATTAAGTTAATTTAGCAAGTCACTGGCCAACAGTGATTTGTTCTGTAGTCAATTAAAAAATAAAATCTTAAAGTGGCTAATAATATTGACCTTCAATTAAAAAAATTCCAGCCAAACTAAATGAAATAAGAAAATAAAATAGACATTTTTCCCTGGTAACACTTTAAAATAATGGTCCATTACTTAATGTTAGTTAATGTATTTTCTAACATGAACAAACTATTAGTAATATATTTATTATGGTATTTATTCATCTTTGTTAACGTTAAGTTAAATATTATTTTAGTTAATATTTAAGTTAAATAACATTAGTTCATAGTAATTCATGGTGCATTTATTAATGTTAACAAGCACAGCTTTGGATTTGAAGAATGCATTAGTTAATGTTGATCTATGATTAATAAATGCTTTACAAGATTATTCATACTTATTAATTAAATTAATAAGTAATTAATAAGCAATTAATTAAACGTAATGTAATTTTACAGAAACATACATTTTAGCAGAGCTACAGCTAAATTCAGTCCTCGTTCCTATTCTGAGCACAGACTTTAAAAACAACTAAGAAGAGTTGTTTAATAACGAAGAGACATTAATGACAAGATTGACATTAATGAACATTATAAATTAACTGTAAACCATGGATTCACAGGACATATTAAATTAACAAAACATTAATACAATTAACTTGGAGGATTTCATGAAATAAAACACACAACAACAGAAATACTGATCTAATGTCAAAGTTGTGTGTTCATAGAACGTTTACAATGCATTTAATTTAGTAAGCAAAGAATTATACACATGAAGACAAGCAAATCATTATACAGTAGGACAGTAATGAACAGTAAAGTCCATGTACTCTGATAATGTCCCCTGAGTCTCGTTTACACTGATTGCATGGATTCTGAAGGACTCTATATAGTGCTGGTACTAAGCAGCATGCAGACTAAGCAAAACAGTAGTCCTTATGGGTCTAAAACAGTTTAAACATCAAGCCCCTACACAGCAAACAAACTCCAGCTTTGTAATGTCATCTTAGTGCTTTTTACATGATTATTATTATTTATATAGTATCCAGTATGTCTTTGTTCACCAAAAACATCAAAATTCTGTCATTATTTTTTCTCCTTCAAGACGTTTTAAACCTGTATGCTCTCATTTTTCAGTGTTTCACATTTTAACATTGTTCTAACATTGCGTTTTGCATCTGTCCCTGCAAATACACCAAACAAACTAAAACGCTCTAAATAAATAGGTGTATAGTAAGTGCATATACAGTAAGTATATAGTACTATAGTGTTTTAAGCATCTCAGAATGAATCGGTTTACGGTAAATTAACAGCTAACTCAACATCTAAAGGAGTTTAAAGTGCATCTGAGAATGTGTTAGTTCAGTGTTTCTCAACCAAGTTCCTGGTGGACCACCATCACTGCATGTTTTGGATGTCTCCTTTGTTTGTCACACCCATTACAGGTCTTTCAGTCTCTGCTAATGAGCTGGGGCTGGTTGCACCAGCAGTGCGTAAGTTAAAACGTAGCCTAGTTGTGACATAAAGGGACACTACGTTACAAAATTCACACTACTAAATATTTTTGTGTTGCACCGCTTAGTTTAAACGTAACGCTACGTTCCAACTAAATATTTACGGCAGCCCCACTTTAATTTTAAATGCTTTTTATTAGATATTACGCCATTCAATGCGACTACGCATGACTTTACGGAGAGCTTACGACCTACTAACTACGGTTTGCCTTAAGAACATATGGTGCAACCGAACTGAGAACAAATTTAATTACAAACTAGCTAGTAGTTACTAAGCCCCAAGTGTGGACTTCACGTTCCAGTTTAAGAAAGAACTTAGGAACAGCTGGTGCAACCCTACCCTGATGGTGTGAATCAGGTGTGTTTGGTTAAGGAGACAGGAAAATGTGCAGAGCTGGTGGTCCTCCAGGAACAGGTTGAGAAACACTGTGCTAGTTGATCTTTAGTTTAAAAATGAGCAAAATATTCAACATTTTTGTAGCAGATAATAGAATTCTCTAGATTTATAATGAGACACATTTGTACACCTTTTTGTGAAAGTTTGTAGGTACCATGAAGTGCTTTGAAATGTGCATTTTTATTCAATGTTTGACATGGCTATCCAAATCGCCACTATTTTTAGGCCCTGTCCACACTTTATTTCTATGCGGTTTCGCTGTTTACGCAAAAAACGGAGTATCGGGTGACTGAAACTAAAACTTTCTGAAAACTCCGGCCAGGGTGAAGATTTTCTCTTCATGTTTTCGCTTCATGACATCAGCATACGCGCTGTTTTCTCCTTTCTGATTGGTCAATATGGCTTGGTTCACACTAAACATGCCAATTTCACACATGTTCGCGGCAAACATATGTGTATTACACATTTTTTTCCAACAGCTGGACAGTATTCTGCCTCTGTTCTCATGTTTCCATTGAAAAATGGAGAAAAACTTTCATTTTTTACTATGTATGGTCCAATCCCCATTCTATTTTTGTACCCCTACCCCCTCCCCTTGGCCCTTGAAACAGAGTGTGAAGGGGAAGGGCTTCAAAATTTACTCCTAAGAAATGGGACACCATTACAACACCTGCACACATCATCATATGTCATCGAAATCTCTTACTTCATAAGAGACGATCACGACTGCTGTAGTTATTCCAGTTGCGTTGTTTTTTTGGTATTTATCTTCAGGAAATCACTAAAGGCATATATAATGTTATCATAACGATATAATGTGTCAATAAGCTCATAACTGTACTATGCATTTACATTGTGGCCATATTCATCTATGTAAACACACGGAAACAACATTAACATTATACCAGACACTGTAAAAAGGTCATTCCCAGCCACTAGACTTTTCTGACAGGGTATTCCAGTGTCATCGAGTGACAGATGTGAAAGTAGGTTGTGGGACTGCTATACAGGAGTTATTATAGGGATTATAGATAGCGAAATTTAGCGGTTTTTATTTTAGCGTTTTTTTTTTTTTTAAAGCATGACAGTAAAACACGACCGCCATTATGAATGTATTAAAACATATGCTTGTTTGTCGTAAAAATTCGTAATAATGTCAAAAAATACTCATTTGTGCATCTCTCCGTGTGCAGCCATACTGCTGTTGTAGATGATGTATTCTGGGAAAAATTCGTACCCCTTGGTTTCCAGTGTGGTCCTGAAAAATCTCTGTTTCAAGGGCTATCTAGCCCTTCCCCTTAGCCCTACGCCTTCAAGCTAAAGAGACTTGGGACACTCCTACCCCTTCACGTGAACGCGTAAAGCGAGGGGTAGGGGTAAGGGGAAGGGTTAGGGGGTAGAATTGGGAATGGGCCTAAAAACTGACAAGAGTCTTCAAACAATCTAGCTACATCTCAATATATTTAGAGCTAGACAGATATTTCATTCTATCTAAGCAGCTGAGTTTGTTTGTATGGTGTGTGGGCTCTAGAGCTGAAGCCAGTTTTATTTTCCTACAGAATCAATGTAGTGTTCAATAAGATTCTGTCCTGCACAGCAGAAAGCAGCAGACTCAACATGCTGACACACACACTCTCACACACTTGTTAACATGCATTCCATCTTAGTTTTTGTAGCTACTGGAAAACTGTAATATTAGACAGATTATAGCGCTAAAGAGAGCATTTATAGGCTAAGTTTTACCTTCTGCATGGGTACAGGTTGTCATGTTCACATACAACACATAGACAACATGACACGATGAGAAAACAGAAACAAAATTAACAAAAGCAGAAAATACAGATACATCGGACAGATGTATAGTAGTGTACTTGAACAGCAAAGCAGCTCAGACACCAGCTTTGAAACACATAATGTTGGCTTGACAAATTCAGTAAATTTAAATGAAAAAAAAAAAACTAGATTTGCTGTATTTTCTAAATCACAAAACCTGAGAATACAATGTACATGCAATGTGAAATCCCTCTTAAAGGCAAGGTTTAACCAAAAACGATGTTGCTGTTAATTTAATCACCCTTAGGCCATTCAAATTATACACTACCTGACAAAAGTATTGTCGCCTATCCAAGTTTTAGGAACAACAAATAATAACTTGACTTCTAGTTGATCATTTGGTATCAGAAGTGGCTAGATTATGCTTATTTTACCATTATAAAATATGATCATGCCTTAATTTTTAATTATTTAATTAGGACAGCAAAGTCTGACTTTGCTTAGACAAAAGTTTTGTCACTTAACAGAAAAAATGTACAGTATAGAATATAAAGTCATGGTGCAGTGGAAAAATAATTAATATTGTATATGACTCCCATGAGCTTGGACGACGGCATCCATACATCTCTGCAATGACTCGAATAACTTATTAATAAAGTCATCTGGAATGGCAAAGATCCAAGATTCTTTGGATTCATCCTTCATCTTACCCCAGACATGCTCAATAACATTCATGTCTGGTGACTGAGCTGGCCAATCCTGGAGCACCTTGACCCTCTTTGCTTTCAGGAACTTTGATGTGGAGGCTGAAGTATGAGAAGGAGCGCTATCCTGCTGAAGAATTTGCCCTCTCCTGTGGTTTGTAATGTAATAGGCAGCACAAATGTCTTGATACTTCAGGCTGTTGATTTTGCCATCCACTCTGCAGATCTCTTGCACACCCCCACATACTGAATGTAACCCCAAATCATGATTTTTCCTTTACCAAACTTGACTGATTTCTGTGAAAATCTTGGGTCCATGCGAGTTCCAATAGGTCTTATGCAGTATTTGTGATGATTAGGATGCAGTTCAACAAATGATTCATCAGAAAATTGGTCACTTTTCCAAATGATCAACTAGAAGTCAAGTTATTTGTAGCTCTTACAACTGGGATATATGACAAGACTTTTGTCAGGTAGTGTAGGTCCCTTTTTTCAGTAGAACATTAAAGAAGGTTTTCATATGAAACTGCAGTTATGGTGCCTTATAAAATGTAAGTTATGGCAAAACAAAATTAATAGCGGTGACTTTTGACCATTCACTGAGGTCTTATGAAGTGAAACAATCGAAACATTATTTTTGACATATCACAACAGCTTAAGTTACTGTCATATACTGACATATACTTTAGGTAACACCAATGATCACATAAAATATTTTCTTCACGCTTTATTGAAGAAACAAAAAGTAGTGTACATCAACTAACAGCTAGTTTTTATTCTTGTATAAATTATCCTGTCGAACAACTTTTCTGCAAGTGTACAGAAAAACATTAACAGGTTTGTCAAGCCAACATCAAATTGTCTTTTAAAGAACACATTTATTTTCTTCAGATTAAATTCTTCAGATGTTTTTATTATTTTTAGCTTGTGTCTGGCTTCAAATCCATATGAAAACATAAATGTGTACATGGTAGATGAAGTAAGCAAACACACACGATAATATGAACTGATGATCAATGATATGAATGAGAAGCAAAAATGAATACGGTAAACGAGTGAAGGATTTGGATTAACCACTAACAAACTGATCTGGATAAGCACCAGAGAGCCGAGCCTATTACTGATATGAATTGTTAATAACATTTGAAACAACACTTGACTTAAAGACTAATTCTGTCAATCAAATTGAGTTTGAGGCATTATTATTATTCAGTCTGGATTAGTACGGCATGTGTTTGCTCTTACCGCACACATTTACTGTCTCACGCTGAGAAGAGAAAGCATTAGAAAGCATTCAAAAACCCCCAGATACAGAAGAAAATTATGATTTTTTTTTTTTTTTTTTTACAAAAAATTAAACAGCACTTATAAGTTCAACTCTTGTTCCCTTGGCCATAGAAACCACTGCAATATTACAATAAGGTCAGTGAAATCACAGAAGCTTTTGTGACTGGTTCATTAACAAAAAAACCCCAAAAAAAACATTTTTAGCATCTTTTAAAAATGCCTAAACAATAGACACAAGTGGTAAATGAATAAGTTTATTACTTAATGGAATAGATAAAAATTACTACTATTACCATAAAAACAGATACTACCACTGAGTCTTACAGATGAAATGCTAAAGTGGCTTGCCATAGCACTGTACCTTTGTCTGCCTTGTGTAATTGTGAAATATTTCTGAATACCTTCCTGAAAAATCCAAACAACACACCCCTAGCCCTGAAGGTACAGTTGAAGGCATGAGTTTGACATCCTAATACAAGCTGGTATGCAGTGGTTTTCTGTCTGAACGCGTCTCTTTAAAGAGCAGAATGCAGTCAGATGCAGAACTGCTGAGTCATGCTAAAGCTAATAAACAGCTCTATTCTGTCAACACTCGAGATGCTAAATGTGTGAACTAAGACAGAACAAGAATACTTAATGACTAAATCAACCAGAAATATAAAAGTATACACCCTGAGCTGTATATATTTAATGCTGAAACTGTGACACCAGACTGAACTAATGCTTCTTGAGCAGCAGATGGCAGCCTTCCATTGACCTTCTCAAATTTAACCCTCATTTAAGGTCAAAAATATTGAATGAAAACACCCTGTTTAGGGCTGATTTTATGGCTGGTTTTCTCTAATAGACAATCATTTCATTAAAGTGTATTAGTTTCTTGTTCATAAACAGCTGCATATGATCTACTGTAATGCCGATTTTTGTTTTGATTCAGCCCAGTCAGACTCATTTAAGATTTTTATGGAATTATCTTGGTTCTAGGCCAACGTATCTGAACGTTTCTTTGGTAAAAAAAAAATATGGGCAGATGTCAGAATCACACACTGATATTCACTCACCTTACTGGCCTTCAGAACATTTATCTGCTCCTCGTTCACTGTGTCTTTATTCTTCTCCAGAAAACCATCACACTGATACTCCACCTGACAGACACAGAGAGACAATAGAAATTACTTTGTTGGAAAGACTATTCATTAATGAGTATTTTCTTTCTCTACAGTGATAAAAATTACTTCTCCATTCTTCAAAAGGCAAAAGAATGTATTTCGATTGTTGTAAGATTTTAGTAATACAATAAGGTTTAAGCTAAAGTTTTTTATGAAATATTAGAGAATCATTGCTAGTATTATAGCACTTATTTCGATTTTTTTTTACATTTTCTGTTTTTATTTTAATTGAAGTTAACTAAGTTGTGTTTAGTGTGTTTAAATAATTGCAATTATATTCATAATTATATTTATAAGTACTTACTTTCTATGTAAGTATGTTTTATTTTAGCATCTTTGTATAGTTTAGTTTTGATTTTGGGCTTTTTGTTTTCACGTTTTATTTTAATTCTAGATTAAGTTTTAGCAATTTTGTTGTGGTTTATTTTTTAAAGTTTTGTGTTTATATTTATATTTATATAAATAAATATATATTTATATATATATATATATTGATATTTATATATATATATACATACTATTATAAAGTGTCGCCAACATTTGTTTTCAGAAGAAACATAACTAAAAGTCTCCAGTGCTACTACAGAATAAGCTTCCAACATTGTATAAACTATCTATTTTATTAAATGTATATTATTTAGAGTGTTGCGTATATCAGTAGTGCTGATTAGAGAAGTGATGCCTGATTTAATCCTGATGATGTTTAAGAAAGCGCCTGCTAAGGTTCAAGCTCAGGTTCGACTGTATGTATTGAATGTCTAGCACACACTCTAAATGTGTATTATGACCTTCCGTGCCCATCAGTGTTTCCTCAGATACTGAACACCATTTCTAAAAACAGATCTGTAGCCTTCATGTGAAGAGGTTTGCAGAAACTCTGTGTCATACAAACAGCAGTCTTTCCCATGAAGGAGACTTGACTGGTTAGCATGTTGCTAAGCTAACAGTTTGACACTAAAAGCTGTATTTAGCACTATTTAAAACCAACTCAAATTTATTAAGATGTATTTTTAGAACTCAGTTTACAACAGAAGTGTACTTATTTTATATGAGATGTATTTAATTTCTAAAATGTCAGTCAGCTTTAGTCAACAGGAATTGCTTGTCTCTTTGTTACTGTACAGCTATGGAAGAAATAAAAGGGATAGTTCACCCAAAAGAGAAAAAAAAATGATTTCAAACCTGTTTGAGTTTCTTTATTCTGATGAACACTAAAATATATATTTTGAAGAAAGATGAAACCTGTAAACATTGATGTCCAAAAACTAATACTATGAAGTCAATGGTTACAGTTTTGCAGCTTTCTTCAAAATATCTTTTTAGTGTTCATTGGAAGACAGAAACTCAAACAGGTTTGGAACAAGTACAGGGTGAGTACACATAGATATATACAATAGATATCGCATACGGACCCTCAGCATGTGTCAATAGCGCCGCCACATTTGTACAGTGCTCCCAGGACAAATGTCATTCAACCGCACTAGTCAAGACAGTGTGCCAATGTGAAGATACTGGACTTTAGCACAGCTTACGGGTGTAGTAACGAGCAAACAAAGAAAACAAAGCACAAAGGCAGAACATTTCATAGGTAAGATTTCATTTTTTACATGTTACAAACGTGCTCAACAAGTAACGTTATTGATGATAATACAGTCTCTTACTGCACTGATCATAAGGCAAAGTAGCATCAACTTGCACTGAATTCTAGGCTTATGCTAGTTTTATTGAGTAAAATAAGCAAACAATGAAAAAGAAATATGACAACAAGACGCTGCAGTGCTAGAAACTTGTATTATTGTCGGTTAAGTGAACGAGTCGTTCATAACGGAGATTCATTCACAAACGAATCGCTCCCTCCGTTAGAATGAGAAGTGAAAGCAGGAGAGGGGACGTGTTTCAGGACACGGATTAAATCAAATTTAACAGGGAGGGAGGATAATACATTTTCATGCACACAAACACACACTCTTTATCGGCAATGCCCGTGCGGTCACTTATCCATCGATGTAGAAAAGTGATGTAAAATTATAATTTTCGTAATTTAAAAAAATATTTGCGTACTGACCACCGGGGAAAATTCCCAATCATAGATATATGTATATATGTGTATATCTCTGGCTCTGGATGGCCACAGTCCTCCACTGCACCTTCGTCCCGCATTCATTTCAAAGGAGCGCTACCCTGCACTAAAATGGCGGCTCTATTGACGCATTCCTTCCAATAGACAACAATTGGCCAGGCGACATCTATTATATCTATGGTGAGTACATAACAACAGAATTTTCATTTTTGGTTAAACTATCCCTTTAAGGGACCACTTGAAAATTTTCTCCAGAATTACAATTGAATATATAATCATTGTTTGTTTTGTTCTGCAAACTACTCATGCCATTTCTTATAAATGTTCAAAAAAATGACAATTGGTCAAAATCACAAAATGGTGCCATGTTTTCAGACATAATTATATTCATTTTTAGACAACACACTACCAATGTTCTAACTTTAAAAGAGTTAGGAAAGCAATATTTGGTAAAAACAAAAAAAACAAAAACACAACATTAAAAAAAAGTTATTCTGACCAGTTATCATTTTTAGAAAATAAAAATGATAATTCAAAAAAGTTTAGAATTTTTATTTTAATTCTAGATAAAGTTTTAGTCATTTTGTTGTGGGCTTTTGTAATTTCTTTATGTTTATTTTGTATATAACATTTAACTAAATGAAAATGAAAAATGTTGCTAATGTCATTTGAAAAAATGCTTTAAACGACAACATTGTTTTTGATATTTGGAGGAAACGTTATCAGACTCTTAATCAAAATCTTTTGCTCAAACACATGCCTGACAAATCCAGAAAAGCTGAGATTTTTAAAAGGGCCTCTTAATTTTTTTTTTTTTCCATAGCTGGATGTGAATCTTGACAAAGCATGGACATTTGATCCTGTACTGTATATTGATTCAGTATATTGAATGACACTGTATATTGAATAAAATTCTTTATTTCAAAACAAATCTGTCAACATTTCCTCCTTTCTCCAAAAAAGACCCAATACTGTGTATCATCTATAAATATGCAATAAATACACACTTTTCGGTACTATGCACTATGTGTGAGACAGCTCATCAATTCTTTTTTTCTCTCTTTTCAGATTCTGATATATAAAATGACACAAACAGTGTTGTATACCAAAGCTCATCAGAAACGCTAGAGCAGCCTGTGTGTGTGTATGGGTATACCTTATCTGCAAAGTGCTGAATAATGAAAGCTTTATTGGACATCCGCGGCTTTTCAAAAAGTGCACACGTCTTCAAATGAGTGTTATAGAGTTTCTGAGCCCAGGAGTCATCCGAACCCTTCGGCATCTGAGAGAAAAAGAGGTTGCACAGTGTACGATGTAAGAACAGTAGTTTCAAACATGATTAAACATTTCTCAGGTTTTTTTTAAACAGTATTTTTGGTGTAGTACCATTAAAAATTTTGGGGGAGTAATATTTTTGCTTGTTTTTTAATTAATACCTTTATTTCTTAAGGAAAAAAGTGACATTAAAGACTTTTGCTAAGGAATTCTACTTTAATCTAATACTAATTAAATGTAAAGTATTAGTTTTTTTTCATATGTTTTAAAAAATCTAATATAATAATATTATCAATTACTCTGGGATAAAAAAAGAACATTTCTTGAGCACCGCCTTAGTATATTTTCCATCACAGGACAAAATATATATATATATTAAAAAAAAAAACATTTTTAAAAATGAGTAAAACAGAATACAGAGGCCAAAAATGAACTTGCAATGTACTTACAACGAAAGGCAAGGTGTTTCAAAGCAGATATTTTAAGTTTATATGTTTGTTAAAGCACTTCCATAAATTCCATAGTACAAATATATGTAAACCGACCCATAAAAAACATCTGTAAATCATTATGTGTTTAATCAAATACCTGGTTTTGTCACAGTCTGTTGTCTTCATTGTGCTATGTTACATGTCTAGTGTGTCAGTGTTATGTTGTGTCATGTGATGTTATGTTTTGCCGTGTTTCCATGTGCTTGTGTTGATGTCATGTGACTCCTTTGTTCTGTTTTTCCGTTGTGTGTTCATTAGTTCCAACTGTTGTTTCACCCCTGTTTGTAATTTGTTCAATCTTGTCCTGTGTATTTATACCCATTTCGGTTTAGTTCGTTGTCCAGTATTGAATTGTGATGCCTGTGTGCCATGTTCCTGTTTATGTAGTAATGCGATTTTATAAATAAATACATGTTGTTTTGATAACCTCCGAGTCTCGATCGTCTGTGGTGCGACACTTGTGACAGGTTTACAGAAATGTAATAGTTATAATAAAAATTATTTTAGTGTCTTGTAACATATATATTGAATTGCCCTATAGACTCCCATTGTACAGTAATTGACATTTTTATATATCACCCTGGATTTGCATATTGATATTTTTATAAATGACTGCAAAATATTAAATGCATTCTAAATTTACTATAAAAGACTGTGATAATGCACCTTGCACTCTTCATCTAGCAGGTCCAGGATGCCCATCTTGGCCTCTATGAGGTTGATACATGGCTGATTATCATAGAAATCAATGAGAGTCCAGGGGATCTGCTCTTTCATATACTCTTCCTGCTCCAACTTAAACACATGCTGGACACGAGAAGACAGAAACATCACAGAAGATGAATCGCAATTTATGAACAGAATGGATAATGATCAAAAATCAAACATGAATGGAGGAGATCTGGTCTCAGATGGCTCACCATGTTGAACTGTTGCTGTAGTTTCTCGTTGGCATAGTTAATACAGAACTGTTCGAAACTGTTGATTTCAAAAGTCTCAAACCTGAAACAATAAAACAAAACATCACAATTCACTTCGGAGTCGGTAGCTGTATTACTATCATAATGTGAAGTGAATCTTTTCACAGTTTTCAAAAAGAAATGCAACGAAATGTAAAACAAACCCAAGCAAATTAGGTGTGTTTTCCATTAAGTTATTCGAGGGGCTCATGGTGGTACTGCTAACCTAGAAGCCGAGAAACTGGAAAGACAACACGGGTAGCTATAGTGAACTGCTCCATGAAGCTTCGAAACCTTTACGAATCGTTTGTTTCGAATCAGTGCTTCTGAGCATGTATTAAATTGGCAGTCACATGATTTCAATAAATTAGCTTTGTTATGTCATTACTGTTTCAAAATTCAAAATAGATATTTTAGTGAGGCATTTGTAAAATGAAATTAAAAATATTAGTTAATAGTCTCTAGTTGGCCTGTTCAGCAGAGCCCACCATGGAACAAACAATATATATATAATAACAATATATGCTTTGAAAATTTATAAAAGACCACATGTTATGCAGACACTTAATAATTAATGATATTAGATGACAAACTAACTGCACCGATAGGTTATAAAAAACTGCATATAAAAAAAAAAAAATTCTACATTTTTTGCATTTACACATTGTGACCACTAGGTGTCCATAGCATATGGTGTTTCAAGTGCTTTAAAATAGTGAATCATTTTCCAAAGACCACATATTACGCAATCACTTAAAATTGAATTATATTAGATGATAAACTAAGTGCGCTTCAAGATTAAACTTTCAATTTCAAGTTTGCAATATGTTTGAAAAAACTATTCTACGTTTTTGTTGCATTTACTAATTTTGACCACTAGAATATGTCCAAAGAATATGGTGTTTCAAGCACTTCAAAACAGTGAATCTCTTGCAAAGCAACTGGTTCAACTGTTTCAAATCTTTGAAAAGCCTTGTTTCAATCATCACTATATACGCAACAGTATGGTACCAAATGGGTGGAGTTAGATTCACTGCTGAACGTTATTGGCTTACAGAAAATTGTTACCAGCACATGCAACAAGGAAATGGAACGACAACACATGAAGCACCATTTTAACCACAATGAACCATGCTCAAACAAAGCTTGTCATCTTCCATATATGCCAAGAAGCATGCTTGTGGTGCGTCTATATTCTAAATAATGAAGTTGAGTTTGTAAAAGATTTGATATGTGAACAGAATGATTTCAAATCGCAACTTTCTAGTGTACATCATGCCTACCAAGTAAGAGAAACTGTTGCCAGTGGAAAAGTAAAAATTTTGACATGATACTTCAAATTGTGCATTTAAACAGGGTAATGGAAACCCAGGTAGTGTGTGTACTGTATGTGTGTATCAACACACACCCGTAAATGTCCAGGACTCCTATGAAAGAGTGTTGCTTGACTGTTGAATGCAGAGCTTTGTTCACGTGGTCCACAATCCAGTTGAAGAGTTTGGCGTAGATATGTTTGGCGAGAGCGTCGCGGGCGTTTATGGCCTGTAGCTTGGGAATGGGCTTTATGTATGTCTCAGTCGCAGTCTTCAACTTCTTATGACAGAGCCAATGAGACATGTCTTGATATGTCACTCCCATCAACTCACAAAACACACTCAGGTGACCATTGTTTGGCTGGAGAGGAGAAAAGTAAAAGAATAACATAGTTATTACACAATAAAATAAATAGTTACTGTGAGATTTGGTGCGATGCATGGGTATGTGGGTAAAAATTATCCTGAATGTGTAAAAATGCAATAAAACCTTAAATAAATTCACGTTTAAAAAAAAACTAACAAAAATCTCTTCAATATTGTTCGACAATATCAATATTAATATCAAATACTGTGTAAAGTTGGAATTACAGCTTTGGACCACTTGAAAATGATCAGTGTCTCTAGATTTACTGGACTTATTAGGTATGAGTTTTAGTAAAATGTTGATAATTGTTTTATTACATAAAGATCTGATAACATTTCTTCCAAATTTCAAAAAAAAAATTGTCATCTAGACATCTACACCTTTTGTTTCCCAGAAAATAACAGTTAGTCAAAATAACAAATCAGAAATAATAATTGGGGTAATTCCGCCCAATATAGATTTATTTCTTCTGAAGATATACACTACCTGACAAAAGTCTTGTCGCCTATCCAAATTTTAGGAACAACAAAAAATAACGTGACTTCTAGTTGATCATTTGGTATCAGAAGTGGCTTATACGACTCTAGATTACGCTTATTTTACCAAAATAAAATATGATCATGCCTTGATTTTTAATGATTTAACTAGGACAGTAAAGTCTGACTTTGCTTAGACAAAATTTTTTCCTCAAAAATCCAATTCCAATAGGTCTTCTGCAGTATTTGTGATGATTGGGATGCAGTTCAACAGATGATTCATTGGAAAAATCTATCTTCTGACACTTTCCCAAATGGTCAACTAGAAGTCAAGTTATTATTTGTTGCTATTACAACTGGGATCGACGACAAGACTTTTGTCAGGTAATGTATACAGTCAAGCTTGAAATTATTCTTACCCCTGTTAAACTCTGACTTATAGTTAGATTTATTCAACCAGTAAGTTTTTTTTTTGGCTGGAAATGACACAGGCTTCTCCCAAAAGATAATAAGATGATGTACAAGAGGCATCATTGTGAAAAAAAAAAAA
>CAIGQV010019081.1:3558702-3572750 GCA_903798115.1 Danio jaintianensis | reverse complement strand
GGCGCAAAACAGTCAAAAACACAAAGCTGACAGAAACGAAACCGGCTAAATGGAGCATAGACTAACCTACGTATCATTCATTCACAAGATGGCGCAAAACAGTCAAAAGCAGTCACAACAGACAAGCAGATACATATGAATGTGAATGTAAGTATATGGATGTGAATGTATGCCTATTCACTGACAGTCAAGGTGATTCGAAGTTCACTTATGAGCCCTTTTTATTCAACAGTTGTTATCTCAAAATAACATACTCTGGAATGTCAGGACTGACCAATCAGAATCGAGTATTCCAGACAGTCGTGTAAGTAAGGGATAATGTACATCTAGCCGGTTATTCTTGCAATAAAACCTGATAGGGCTTATCACTTTGTTGTATAAGACAAAAGGGCTTTATTTACGAAAACAACTGGCTAGATGTGCATTGTTCCACTAGTTACATGGCTACTTGGCACAAAAGTAAACAATTAGACAAAACCATTGATCAGACCTTTAATAATCAACTAGCTCTTTATTTAAACGTAAAGCTTGCAAAAGAAGAAAAAAGAAGAAGAAAATCTACACTAACCTACTTTATTATTTTATTACCTGCTTTATTATTATTATTCAGTCACATGATGGCGGCAAACCATTAAGAACAGCTGCATGACAGATAAGCATATACATATGTATATAAGATATATTCACCAATGGTCAAGATGATTTGAAGTTTCCGGATAAGCCTGTGTTATTAGTGTCAGGGTGTTTGTTATCTGGGAATATCATACCTTGGAATGTCAAGATTGACCAATCAGAATCAACCCTTTAAACTACCACTAATTTGTGACTACTCATAGGTAAGTGTGGTACAGTACACTGCTGGAAAGGTAAGTTTTTACTCTTGAATGAAGAATGAAAAAGATTTACAACTAGAGTAAATGATGTCCTTCATGGCATAGAAGGTGGTAGTCAAGAGTCTTGAATGAAATAGCATAGAGTGTTAGTGTGTGTGGCTCACCGAGTTTTAAGGCTTTAAACTCCGGGAGGTGAGCAGATGCACAGAGCTGATAGAAGATATGATAATTCCTCTCTTCATCCGCCTGGAGAACAAAGTATGAAGGAAAAAACAAAAATAGCAGATAAGATTATTAATATCAACAGGCGGTTCCATCTGCTGCTTTGTCAGAAGAAAAAAAAAACAGTAAAAGAGACAGTAACTGTTAATATTAGCTAATATATTTACTAACATGAGCAAATAGGGATAAGCGATATATAATCGTTATAATGCAATATACTGGTAACAATTGTCATCACAATAAAAAAATTGACTTATTATGATAATAACGATAAATTGGTTATTACAGTGTGAAATAGTATTTCGTGTATGAGTCTTTTTACAAAAAATAGATTTACTGACATATTTTCACATCATAACATTAGTCGAGTATTTGAAATGATAATTACATGACATGGTTTAATATCACAGATATTAATATCTATTAATTTAACACATGTTAATATCACAAATAACAAAATGAATACTTTTCTCTAAAGATACAGGACTTGTTTGACCCTCAGTGGATACTTATGAATTATTGTCAATAGTATAATTAATGCAATAAGTACCAAAAACATATAGGGCTCTATTTTAACGATCTAGGCGCAAAGTCTAAAGCGCATAGTGCAAAAGCATTTAGGGCGTGTCCGAATCCATTTTTGTTATTTTAAGGATGGAAAAGTATGGTTTGCACCCTGGCACATTTGCTATTTACATGGCGGACTTTGTAAGTGGAAAAACTGAACGCTTCACTAGCGAGAAAATCAGCCTCTTTACTTTCTCTTTACTTTAATCCATTCCTCGTGGATGAGGAAATGGTGGAGACTCACTCAACTGAAGACATCCATTAGTCTAGATATTTAATTTTGGTTGTTAAGCGCAAAGATTTGTTTAAAAACTATTTCTAAATTCAGTTCTAATTTCCAGCAAACGAATAAATGAGCAATAATAACGAAGTGTGGTCAAAAAAACGAGTTATATCCAAACATACGTCCTATTCTTATGCCCCATATGGTGATCTCCAAAACCCGACAGATGGACAAATCTAAACTTGTTTTTATTAAAAAATATATAAATATGCATATAATAAATAATACAACTAATAATAAAAACATTATACAAATGCAAATTGTCATTAATAAATTAAAAAAAGCCACCCCCCCGACATGAAGAAGGCATGGAGGTAGTGGTTTTTATATTTATGTAGAAAATAATAATTTTTGTAACATTTTAATCCTTACATTTTTTTTAATATGTAAAGATATGTGTGTATTGCTGTACATCCTGTGTGTATTAAGCAATGTGTAAGCATTTGAACCTGCATAGGTGCATAACTAACGCGCTCTGCGCTGGACTTTAGACCAGCTTTTAGTTGGTCAATGGCGCAGTCTATTTTAGTTTCTCAAAATAGCAACGCGCCAACAATGTGCCTTAACACACCTGTTTTTTAGACCGGCACACCCATGAGTCCACAAAGTGGCGCAAATGGATTTGCTATTCAAACAACGTGGTGCAAAACATGAAAATTAGGGTTGCGCTGGTTTGAAAATGGCAACAAATCGTGCCATGCATGTCTTGCGCCTTATTGCTCCAGGTGATAGGGCCCATAGTGATATAATTTTAGGTCCATATCACCCATCCTTAAAATATTTGCTTATCTGTGTAAAAGTTATTTAATGAAAATAAACATTAACTAATGTTAACATGCTGTAATGTTAATGTTAACATAAAATAAAAATTTTACTGTTTTTTGTGAATACTGTAACTAAAACAAACCGTATTTATATAGAAATTAGGTATTTTTATGAATAGAGGAGCAATAAATTAATTTAAAAAATACACGAACTGCAAAATTTACAGTACAAAGAAAAACTAAATCGAAAACTACTTCACTGATTATTGTCAAACCTGTTCACAATCAAGAAATAACTTAAATAGGACCTGCCTGACAAAGGGAAGCAGACATCCTAATAGCTAGACATCCTGCCAAGATCCAAAGTAATTCAAAAACACATGCAAAATAAAATAATTGAGGAGTGGCTGGCTGACCAAAATTACCCCAAGAGTGCAGCAACAACTCATCCAAGAGGTCACAAAAGACCCTACAATAACATCCAAAGAACTGCAGGCCTCAGTTGCCTCAGTTAAGGTGAGTTCATGATTCCACCATAAGAAAGAGACTTGTCAAAAATGGTTTATCTTAAAGTGATATATTTGATTAATATTTACATTTGTTTGATGTGTTTGAAGTGTGACAAATATCAGTAAGGGGGCAAGCAATTTTTCACACCACTTATACACACACACACATTTTTTTTTTCTGTATGCCACACCTAACTCATGTGGAATTCCCCATGCACAACAGCGGCCTGTGTGTGTATGTTACATAATGCTGAACAGACATGTTTAACTCCTTTATCCTCATTCCTGTCCTTTTTTAATCTCCCTAAAGCTTCCCAGAAGGAGAAAACCCCTCTGAATTCCAGCCCTGTTTCTCACACATTGGCCAGACTAGGTGAGTTACGTAGGCATAATTGGTTTTTGGGGCAATAATACAGGTGCAACTTGGAAAACAGACTTTATAGTATTACATCTTTTAGATTTTGGCAAGCAAATGATTTCAAAAATATGCATGTGTCTGAAATCGCACTCATAGTGCACCATTAGATAGCAAGGAACTTAAATGAACTTTTTACTGAAAAGAGTTTTACTTTAGTCAAAATAAACTAACAACAACAAAAAATGATTACAAATAAATCAAATTAATATAATGACAATTAAAATAAAAACTCATCAAATATCATCTCAACTTTGTAATGATATATTAATTTGTTTACTATATATTTTAATCAACAAAGAAAAATACAATATAATTATTATTTAATATGTTGCACATATTTAGTTAAATGTTTAATTTTTATGCAAACTTATGAGCTTTAATTGGCTTTGCAGCATTAACTGATTAAACATTATGTTAAAGTTGCAATAATATTGTGAAGTACTATACAGAGGTACAATGTTGCCTGAGAGCAACAGCTAGATTAGAGATGTGACTTTTGTTAGGAATAAAATGCATATTTACATTAAAAATGAGATAAATCTGTTTGTTCAAGTGATTAGTAAAAACTTTGACGATTTCAGTAAATGCTTGTCTTTTTGTTCAGAACAAAAAGTTTTTATTTTGTCCACTGCGGTACAATGTTTCCTTGAAGCAACAAATTATTATATTTATAAATTAAATTTCAGGCAGGAAAATCATCATCAAAATAAGTTTCCCCTATGTATACACTGTAAAAAACAAATACAAAATATTTACGGTACAAAAACAGCAACTGTGGTTGCCAAAATTTTTACTGTAAAAAATCTGGTAGGAACACAACATACATTTTTAGATTTAGACACAACATAGGTTTGTTACACAGAAAAAAAAACACAACCATATGCAGGTGAAAGGTGAGGAAAAGGTGGAGAAAGTCATAATAATGAACCAAAGCTTAAAACAAACAACTTTCCACAAGCAGAGAAACATATTACACATAGAATGGTGTGTACAGTAACATTCACACCATTACTAAACACCATCATGGTAACACATGATACTAAAGTAATGCAATAAAAAAAAGAAAAAAGAAAAAAAAGAAATATATATATACTGATATAAAAACTAAAGTAAAGTAAATAACTGATGAAAAACTAAAGAGAACCATACTAATGTTAACAAAAAAAGCATAAAAATGGAAGTGTCATGCAGGGAATTCTGGGAAAGTGAATTTATATTAAGGACAATTACTGTTAACCAGGTCATGTTTTTTTTACTGAAGCATTTTTACAGTTGTTTTACCATTGAAATCGCAGATTTTTTGCATACCATATAGGGTAAGCAATATTCAGAGATTTGATTATGGTAACAGTATTTATTTTGGTATTATAAAACCAATGAAAGATTTGTAGAGCATATGAACATGAAAGGAGACAACAGAAAACAATACAAAGATCAACTGCTTTGTCATCAGCAAAACTACACCAAGGGAACAATTAAAAACATTTTCACCTTTAAACCAAACTTACGATTACAGACAGTAAATTGAATTCCCATTTGGCCAGTGTGTTTCAACAAATTGCTTTGTAATGTTATTAGTTAATTAATATATAATTAGTCACTAAGCAGAGTGTTATCAGTCATTTGCGGCTGTTTGTTGTGTTGCTGTTTGACCTAATGAACGTCTACACCACAAAGGCAATCACATCCAGTCTAATGCATCTGTACTAGGGGTAGTCCCATATTTTCCTTTACTGCAATATATATTGTGATATGAATACAATTTCACCAGATGACTTGAATATCTCTATTTGTAAAGAACAGATGGATTGGAATAAATCTAGGTAAGTCTAATGCATCTACTGTACTGGTCAAAAGTAAATGAGCCAAAAAAAGACCCCATTTACATCTGTATTTAGTGTTGCCCACTTTTGATAAGATTGAGATAAGTAAGGCTCTGGACAAATGCGTGGAAAAACTCAATTAAGCAAATTAAGCACCCTGACCTAATATGGAAGACACTGGAACAAAGTTTTTAGTTTGTTTGGTGCACAAAAGCGTTTTTGGAGCTTCACATGACTACAGCTGAACCACTGAAGTCACATGGAATGTTTTGACAATGTTTTTGGTTCCTTTTCTGGACCTTGGAATGCCTCAGGACTGCAGTACTCTATTAGAACTTCACGATATTGGAAAAAAATGATGTTGCAATATTTTCTTTTACTGCGATATGAATACAATTTCACAAGATGACTTAAATGGCTCTATTTGTGAACAATTAATAATTTTAGATGGATTGGGATGATTTTGTAGTGTATCTGCATAAAATAAAACAAGTATAGTTAAATACAACAGAGCAAAGATACAAATGAAATAAATGGTGCTTTGTGGGTTTTCTGAGGGAGTCTAACAATATGTACTGAAACTGAATAATCAAATGTAAAACAACCCAGTATAGTATAAAATTAATCTTTAAGGTACAAATTAGGGATGTCCAGATACGATCACGTGATCGGAAATCGGGCCCGATCACGTGGTTTCAGACTCGATAGGAATTGGACGTTACCTCCCGATCAGGACTCGAATATACATGTATATATATATATATATTCTCATTATTTTTTAACACATCTATAGTTATGTGGTGGCACAGAGTTAGACTTCACACAGAAACAGCAACGCGTGCGACATGACATCACTTTGTTGCAGAGACGCTACTGGTTAAATGCCGGCGAAGTAGAACGTGGAAGCAGCTTGAAGCGGAAAGCGTGAGTATGTCTGCAGCCTGGAAGTATTATAAAGCTGATGACGACTACATTGCCATAGCAAACTGTGAGATATGTAAACTTGAGATTGCCTGCCGGGTTTTTTAAGTTGAGGTGCTATTTGTTTTTATATTAGATTTTTTTTTTAATATTTACTATTGCACTAAAGTCCAAAAGTTAAGAATTTATGTTATTTATTACTTGACTGTTCAAGCTACCTCACAGAGGTGCTCTGTTTGTTAACAGAGTTGTTGAATGTTAAAATAAGGTGAATTAAATAAAAAATAAGGAACATCCTGGATCTGTTTCTTCGCTCTTCTTTATTATTTTTTTTGTGTATTATAGAAGTATCGGATCGGGTTTCGGTATCGGTAGATACTCAAAATCAAATGACTCGGACTCGAGGGCAAAAAAACCTGATCGGGACATCCCAAGTACAAATATTTAATTTATTGTGCTCAAATGGCTTAAATTTGCTTGAAATTTTGACACAGTCACAGGCCTTAAATACTAATGCAAATAATACACTTTTATTTTAAGGTTAAAATTTGAAATGTTTTGTAACTGTTAAGTCTGGTCAACTATAATCCCAACTTGACATTGCAGATCCTGCAATGTGACTATTGAAAATTTGCACATTGTAATATCGATGCTCAAACCATTTATTGTGCTGTCCTACTCTCTATAAAAGATTAGGGAGCTCTCAGATTTAATCTAAAATATCTTAATTTGTGTTCTTAAGATGAACGAAAGTCTCAAGGGATTGACATGACATGAGGGTAATTAATTTAAAACAAAATTTACATTTTTTGTGTGACCTAACCCTTGAATACCAGGTGTAAACAGGGCTCAAGAAGTCAGCATGACATTAGCTTATAGCTCACTATGATTTGGAACAGAGATCCTGAAAGCACAGAAGGACACAGGAACAATGAAGGAATAAAAATAGCACTGTGAATAAAATCCCAGAGGTATCTGTGAAGAGCTAAAAATAGAGCAGGTATGACCAGGAAGTGCGGTGTTCTCACTGCTCCTGTCTGTGTACACCGTCTTACGCCATTCCCCAAACTCTTTCAATGTCCAGACCAAATTCATAGTGCGGGACTGTTGAATCAGTCTTTCATTTTTTCTGAACGATGAAGCCACAGTATGGCACACTGCAAACAATACATTAATCCTTTAACGGGTGAAGAACCATACAGTATATGGTAACTTCATTGATTGTAATATATATATATATTTTTAAGTCTTAAAAGTGCAAAAACTTTGTAATAACCCCCAGTAACAGTCCAATGAGTGCCCCATAAAGGGTTAAGTACAGTGGCTGAGACAATTCAAATTCAAAAAGTTAAGAAAACACATGCAAATAGAAAACCAGTAACAAATTGAGAGAACACCTTTATACATTTGGCACATGCAAATATATACAGAAACGTGCTGCAAATGACACAGACAACAATGGAAATATGTTGGGGAACCCCAAAAAGTAACGACACCTGCTGCTTCTTGTACAGTGGTGTTGTCGGAGATCTGAGAAAGTTGACAATTTGTTTGTGTTTTTCTATTTGCATGTGTTTTCTTAACTTGCATTGCGTTTGAGCTCTCTTTGCCACCATAGTCAACGGTAAAATTTACAGCTGTATCTCACCCAAACTACAGCAACTTTACACCCATTATGTGCTTATTTTCCATTAAGTGATTATTTAATATTTATTTTATATGTTGTGGACCAAGCTCATTATCTGCTGAGGTGACAGCAACCAATCACCTGCACAATGTAGTTGGAAGTAGATTGGATAGGACTCATCAGCCTGCAAGTAAGAGTTTCATGGCAAAACTCGTATTACTATAGAATAAAAATTTCCATGTTATGCGACTTATGAGTGAGTGGGAAAGTAAGTTAATGAAAAGGATGTGTATCTTCTTTTTCTTTCAGCTGTTCCCTTCATCTGCCTCCATGTATCCCTATCTTCTGAATCCTCTTCCCTCACGCCCACTAACTTCATTCCTCATCCATATATCTCCTCTTTGGTCTTCCTCTTTGCCTCCTGTCTGGCAGCTCCATTCCCAACATCCTCCTACCCATATTTTCACTATCCATCCTCTGTACATGTCCAAACCATCTCAGTCTTGACTCTCTAACTTTCTTCTTGAAACATCTAACGTGAGCTGTCCCTCATTTCTAATCTTGTCCAACCTTGTCAAGAAAACCTTAATATCTTCATATCTGGTACCTCCAACTCTGCCTTCTGTCTCTTCTTCAGTGCCTCTGTCTCTAAACCCAAACTCAGTCATGGAGGGCCGGTGTCCTGCAGAGTTTACCGCCAACCCCAATTAGACACACCTGAACCAGCTGATTAAGCTCGTATTAGGTATAATAGAAAGCTCCAGGCAGGTGTGTTGAAGCAAGTTGGAGCTAAACTCTGCAGGACAACGGCCCTCTAGGACCTAGTTTGGGCACCCCTGCTCTAAACTTTAAAACATAGCTGGTCTCACCACTGTCTTGTCCTCCTTCCCCTTAATTCTCGCTGGTATGCTTCTGTCACACATTACTCCTAACAGTTTTCTCCACCCATTCCAACCTGTTTGCAATCTCCTCTTACCTTCTTTTCCACACTCTCCATTACTCTAGACTGTTGACCCCAAGTATTTCATGTATTCTGTCTTGCTACGACATTCATTCCACTTCTCTCCTAAGCAAACCTCCAATTTTCCAGGTTTTCCTCAACCTGCTCCCTCCACTTTGAACTCCTGTGTCTCCCCTACCACACAGCTCACCATTTTATGCTCTTAGCATTCATATCCTGCCCCACACTGACATACTTATTTGCTACTTCAGACTTTTCATACAATACCACAGCTCTTCTCTTGGCACCCAGTCATATGCTTTCTACATGTCTACAAAAACACAATGTAGTTCCCTCTTTCCATCTCTGTAATTCTCTATCAACATTCTCAGGGCAAGAATTGCATCTGTTGTGCTCTTTCTAGGCATGAAGCCATACTGTTGCTCATAAATATCTACTTCCTTCCATAACTTAGCTTTGCAACTCTTTCCCTAACCTTCATTGTATGACTCATCAACTTTATTCCTATCTATATTCAGTTGCTGCAACTCTGCACATCACCCTTATTCTTAAAGATTGACAAGTACACTTCTCCACCATTCCTCAGGCATCTTCTCATTCTCTAACACCTTGTTGAACAATCTTGTTAGAAAGTTCACTGCTGTCTCTCCAAGATACTTCCATACCTCCATACCTCCACTGGACACTGTGTGTGTGTGTGTGTGCGTGCGTGCATGTGTGCATGCGTGCGCGTGCGTGCGTCTGTGCGTGCGTGTGTGTGTGAGAGTGCACTTGGATGGGTTAAATACAGAGTAAAAATTCCGAGTATGGGTCACCATACTTGGCCACCTCACGACTTTCACTTTAACTTTAAAGCCCTTCTGACTTCATCCTTTCTAATTTGTTGTACTTTCTGCTCCACAGTGTTCACCTCTTCTACCCTACTTTCCCTCTCATTCGCCTCATTCATCAGCTCTTCAAAGGGCTCATTCAATCTTCTCTATTTACTCTCCCCACTTGTGAATACCTTACCACCTCTATCCTTAATAACCCTGACCTGCTGCACATCTTTCCCATTTTGATTGCTCTGTCTTGCTAATCTGTACAAGTCCTACCATTCCTTTGTTGTGTAACCTAGTGTACAACTCATCATATGCCTTTTGTATGGACTTAGCCACCTCCCTCTTCACTCTGCACTGTAAGTCCTTGTATTCCTATCTACTTTCTTCAGTCCTTTCTGAGTACCACTTCTTCTTGGCTAACCTCTTTCACTGTATACTATCCTGAATGTCCTCGTTCCACCACCAAGTCTCCTTAACAATTCTCTTTGAATGAAAAGGATGTGTATGGAAACTACAACTCAGATAATAATCAGTGTGTTTTGATACAATGCAGTAATGTATGAATATCTTGTTTTGGACACTTACTCATAAAATCACATAACAGTTACTTTTTTCAATTCAGTTCATTTCAATCTATTTCTCAAACAGCTACTGCATGACTTTCAACAACCTGGAATATAGGATCTTTCTGGAAAACAGCATGAAGCAAAAGGTCATAATGTGTTGGGTCTGAGAAAACCTTTTTGACTAAAAACTATTAGGATGATTTAAAAAAAAATCAACGCACAGTTAATCTGTTTGATAACATCTGGTGGTGATTCTGAAACACAACAGGCTTTTAGTTTAAGAGTCCAAAGAAGAAACCACACATTCATTCAGTATTCCAGAGGGGGAAAAAAAAGGCTGGCATGGAAAAAAAAATCACAGAGCAGGGCAGGAGAAATCAACATTTCCATGTGAAAGCCACTAAGATTTCCATCCTCTTCTCACTGCTGTATGCCGGATTGATTTTTATACATTTATATAATTGCTGTTAAATGAATGTGTCTTGCTCTTATGAATGTAGAAACATTCAAATATTTAGAACTCAAAATACCTAGCTTTGTTTGCTAAGAAATGACGGTTGTTATAACAACCATAAACACATTAAGATACAACATACATTAACATACAGTTTCAAACCTTATGTTAAATTTTATAAATGTTTTAGGTGGAACAAACCTTAGAGGAGATTGTTTTTTTTTTCATATTCGAGCTTAGATAGGGCCCAAAAAATTAAACCCGACCCTACCCGAGCCCTTGCAGCTTGTGTCTGAGCCCGACCCGGTCCGACAATTTTTTAATACATGGGCCGTTATAACAGACATTCTCAACTACAATTCTGAGTTGTTTGCATTACAGAAATTGGTTTCGATTTATCTTAATGAATAATGCAACAAGCGAAATATGTAAACTGCATTGTTTGTTTATTCAGAATGGAAAGTAACAAAAGAGGACATTGAAGGCTGACTATCATCCTTTCTGCCACGGCAAGCCTGCTTCCTGTGTCTGTTCATCGTGGAAGTCCCCGTTTTTACGCCTCTTTTACATGGCATGTGCGAGTAGAGCGTGAGCAGCGTGTGTTTTTTTCGGCATCCATGTTAACAGATAAATGTTAGAGTTTTTGATACCGCACTCAGAAGCAGCGCATCAGTGCGGAGCGTGAGCAGAGCTGAAGCATTTCGGCGCTGGGTCTATTTTTGCCGCTGATCACGCTCGATTAAAGTGACAGTGCATTGATAATGACCAAAAACACATTGAATGACAGTAAAAAGTAGCAATTTTACCCAATAAATGCATCGATAGTATCCACAGATTTTTATGCACTGTTTCTGCTCTTCATACGTGATGCGCACACGCTGTTTCACCTCTGCTTGCGCGTGTGGTGTAAATGTGTGCCAGTGGACGAGATGCTGTTGGGGGAGCTAGAGCGTTGCTGCGCATGACACGCGTTGTGAATTGTGCAACTTTGTAGGCCCACACGTGTTGCTTAGGCCGATTTTGCTAAAATATTCGTATAATATTTCTAATTATGGCATAGGTTTCCACCCAATTAGGCTAATTAAGTAATGGCTAAAAAAAAAAAAAAAAAAAAAAAAAACACACAAATGCTTGATCACAGCCCGGCCTGGCCCAAAGATAGTCGCAGAAAATATCAGTCAAGTCTGGGCTCGGCCTCGGGCAGAGAATCTAAACTCTAATATATATATATATATATATATATATATATATATATATATATATATATATAGTTTTTTTTATATATATAGTTTTTTTTATAAACCTAACTTATTATTAGTAGTATAGAATGTAGCATTAGTTGTAGTATTATTTTGAGAAGTACATTTTACTGAACATAATTTATTTTGATCACATTTTCAAGTTAAAACAAACACTTAATTTCTCAGGTTGTCATGATCTATATGTACAAAATGCAGTTATGAAATGATAAAATGCTCATTAAGTCATGGTAGATTCTGAAAACACAAGCATTTCATTGATAAACAGAATGTCATGCATGCTCGACACTCACCTGAAACACCACACGTGATTTCTCCAGCAGATATGTCCTCATGTTCGCACCGATGATGTGATACTTCTTATCAAAGCCGATCTCAATGTATTTCCCAAATCGACTGCTGTTGTCATTCCTGGTGGTCTTGGCGTTACCGATAGACTGGAGATGAGAAAAGAAAAGACATCAACTTCCCCTAGTAATTTTATCAACAAACAAAGTTAAAGAAATAGATATTTTATATAATTCACAGATTTTATCCAGTTAAGCAGACGTTCAGAAGTGACAATGACATTAAGGTTTATTTTCTTTTAAGAATGTCCGTTTGTTAAATCTTTTTGGTTTGGTGTCAAGGCTTTTATTCTCCAAAAGGTTTGTGGTGATTTCTCTTATCTCTCGTAGACACGTTGTTTTTTTGGGTTTTACGCTAAAGAAAGAAAATTAATTCACGTTTCTGTATAAACTATGCTATTTGTTGGAAAGTTTCATAAACATAAATGTACATCTACATAAATGTAAACCCCATTTCATGATTTTTAAACAAGAATTGGAACAGTACTTACATAAAATTTCAATGTCTAGTAAAAAGAAAGCGATTAAAACTTTTGTGCTTTGTTTAATATTGTGCATTCACTTTTATTTCCTTTAAATGTGCTCCCTCATTGTTTTTTCTTTCTTTCTTTACTTTTTCATATTGCTTTCATTCAATTTAATTCATATTTTTCTCATTGTAAAAAAATGATTAATTGCGAATAATCACATTCAAAACAAAAGTTCCTATTTACTAAATATCTTTGTGCCTACTGTGTATATTTTTGTGTATATAAATATATGCATGCCTATATTGTATAAAATATTTGTTTATATACAAAATACAAATACAAACTAGTGCTGGGCAAAGATTAATCGCGATTAATCGCATCCAAAATAAAAGTTTGTTTTGACATAATATATGTGTGTTCGCTGTGTATATTTATTTGTATATATAAATACACAGATTCATGCATATATTTGAGAAAATGTTTATTTATATTCAAATATAAAATGGATATGTATATGATACAAGCTATATATAAATTAAAATACCCCGTGACAAAAAGTGTTTGTATATTTTTGTTTTTATGCACGCACTTGTATCACATATGCATAATAAATATATAAAATACACACATATATATTATGTCAAAACAAACTTTTATTCTGGATGGGTTTTGCCCAGCACTAATATATATATATATGAGAGTTGTTCTGTAAAGGAATATGTCATTCATTTGGTTCTCAGATTTTTTTTCTTTATTAAAAACACTTTATAAGTATTTAAACCCTGTCATTGTCCTTGTCCTCAGCCCAATTGAACATACAGCTTTAATAGTTTCGTTATTTAGAAAAAAAAAAGTTCAGAAATAGCTAGTTTAAGCTGTTATCATTCACATGAATTGATTAAAAACATAAAATTATAAATAAATTCTACAAATAAATACTACAAATATATAATATAAATAAATGTACAATTGTCCCCATGTTTCTGTCATTCCTGTCAGATTTGCATTAAATGTAACATAAAATGCGTGCGATACACGTTTAAGGTTATGACTCGGAAGTGACATCCATCATGTGATGGAGGAGAAGCTGACAGTGATCAAGGATGCGTTCTATCATTGAATTGTATGATTTTATGCTTGTTTTGAATGATTTTTCGAGGACGACAAGCTTAAAGGTCAGGCCCTGTCACATTTTTTATAAGT
>CAIGQV010019081.1:3501160-3519497 GCA_903798115.1 Danio jaintianensis | reverse complement strand
CTGTTCTAGAAGGTCAAATTATGCAAATTAGTGTCCACTGTTGGGTTTTTCGAAAACAACACAAACACTTACAGTAAGGATTACACAAATAAACTTCATTGACAATGCGCGGGCAACATGGTGGCTTAGTGGTTAGCACTCACAGCAAGAAGGTCGCTGGTTCGAGTCCCAGCCAGTTGGCGTTTCTGTGTGGAGTTTGCATGTTCTCCCCGTGTTCGCGTGGGTTTCCTTCGGGTGCTCCTGTTTCCCCCACATTCCAAAGACATATGCGCTATAGGTGAATTAAATAAACTAAATTGGCCGTAGTGTATGTGTGTGAATGAGTGTGTATGGATGTTTCCCAGTACTGGGTTGCAGCTGGAAGGGCATCTGCTGTGTAAAACATATGCTGGATAAGTTGGCGGTTCATTCCACTGTGGCGACCCCTGATGAATAAAGGGAGTAAGCCGAAGGAAAATGAATGAATAAATGGAATAATGTGCATCTTTTGTAAAGCTGCGTTGGAACGATAACTATTGTGAAAATTGCTATACAAATAAACTTGAATTGAATTGTCTCTCTGTTATTTGGCTATTCACATGACAAGCAGGTTCACTTCAATAGCCATTGTTTTTTTCACACTTTTATTTCTAAAAGTTAAACAGTTCTACCTTCTCAATGACTTCAAGTTAATGACACAACTGACATATTATGAAAGTCAAATCCACATAATCTGACACAGTGAGTATTGTAACAGACAAAATATTGTGCAGTCTGAACCCAGACCCAATAGACATCTACTGATCAATAAAAATAAAAAAAAACTCAGACAAACCATTGCAGCTCCATAGAGAGAGAACAAGAGATCCAAGAAAAACGAGAGAGTGAAACATAACCATGGCGTGTCTATTTTTGGCTGGGCTGCAGTGAGCAACATCCTGACCTACAAACCTTCCCTTTGGATTGAACACTGCAGATATTAACACAGTAAAGCCAGAAACAGAACACAAAAAATGAAAAAGTCTTAGTGATGTTATGCTTACTGCTTTTGAGCACAGTAGCCCAAATGATTCATTAAAATGTTGTAATTATAAAAGAGTTTATTTATTATGTTCATACTTATATTCATCCTTCTGTGATTTTTTTAAAAATTCTTTTTAAATTATTCCCCAGAGCAAGCAAATTTTCACAATATTTGCTATAATATTTTTTCTTCTAATTTATTTATTTAAACTTATTAAAACAAATTTTATGTGTAATAATATTAGCCCCCTTCATATATATATATATATATATATATATATATATATATATATATAAAAATTTTGATTGGTTACATAACAAACTACTGTTGTCCAATGACTTGCCTAGTTTGTCTAATTAAACTGATAACCTAGTTAAGCCTTTAAATTTCCCTTTAAGCTGAATATATATGAATCTTGCAAAATAACGAAAATAAAATATATGATGTACTCTCATCATGTTTGTGTAAAACAGCAGTGGCGTTATGTAAACAAACTGTACAATTGAAAGGGTTAAAAATTCTAAATGATGAATTTTCATTTCAGAAATATTGAGTTATTATACTAAAAGTAATAGATTTAGTGAAAGTCAGTGAAAGCAAACAAACTAACAAACTTTTTAGCCTGTTTTTTAACAGACAATTTTCATCCAATGTTTAAATCAAAAATTGAAATGCTGTGATTCACCTTGTAGCTTACGCCAGTTTAACAAAGACTTTTTTGGGAAGTGCCTTTAAAATGAAAATGAATGGGGGGAAAAAACTTCCAGAACCAGCACTTCTGAAAAACGGAAATTATTTATATATTTGATCTTTTACTAGATTTATGTTCTTAATCGTTTTTCATTTTGCTGACATTTTGTTAATGTGACCAGACCATGCTTTGTAACAACAATGACTAACTATATCAACAAACGTTACTAGACTTGACAATTCCAAAGCTGAATTGCAAAAATCATTGCAGATTCTCTCTCACCTTTTTAAAAATCTTTGTTTTGTGTTTGATGTGTTCTTGAGATAAACCCCCACATATTTACATATTTGTCTAAACACAGCTCCCATCAGCATAATTACTGTTGATATTTTTTCTAAATCTATTGACCCTATTCTTTCACAAAACAGCGGACACCAACCTAATTGTCTCGAAACTTCTGCACTGTAAAAAATGACTTTTTACGGCTAAAGTTTTTATGGCTAAAAATCAGTGGAAATTAATGAGACCACACTGTAAAAAAAAAATCACTGTAAAAACATTTTGGTTGCAAGTAATACTGTAAAATTTACAAGTGAACTGTAAATAATTAACAATTACAATTGTGCCGTAAAACTACAGCACAGTTGTAATTGTCAATTTACAGTGATTTGTAAATTTTGCCAGTAATACTGTAAAAAATAGCCATTTATACTGTAAAATTTACAAACGCACTGTAAATTTATAATTACAATTGTACTGTAAAACTACAGCACAAATGCAATTGCTTATTTACAGTGCACTTGTACATTTTACAGCATTACTGGCAACCAAAATTCTTTTTACAGTGAATTTTTTATTGTGTGGTCTCACTCATTTCCACAGATTTTTAGCCATAAAAACTGCTTGCTATGTTGCTTGATGTTGCAAACTGCTATTTTCTTATTACATAAATTTTATGTAAAGTCATAAATAGGGTTGGGTACCGAAACCTGGTGCCAATATGGCACTGGTAACTATGTAAACGTTATGCACCGGACCGAATCAGCACCAATGAATTTTAGTGCCTAATTTCGGTGCCGCTGGTGCTGCGACAAGGACGTTAGAAGCATCAAGGGGTGCATCAAAGGCACACATTGGTACGCGTTGTGTCACACCATCTCTAAACATTTAATTCTAAACAACTTTGAGGGATATGGACACCGTCGGCGTTGTCAGGTGTTTGTTCTTGTCGCATCCAGTGAGCGACTACTTTCAGATTCATCAACATGCATGATAGCGTTCATCAAATTTGCTTATACTAAGCATTCTAAAGTATGGCTATATTTTACAAGCAAGGATTCTGACACAGCAAGGTGAAGCAGATGCTTTACAAAAGTTGCGTGTAAGGGGGGAAAACACGTCAAACATAATGAAACATTCGAGGGCACAGGGAATCAACTTAAAGGCAGAGGAATGCACTGTCTTTGACAGCTTGCAACATCATCTGGCACTTTCACTGAATACGTTTACATTGATACCAATATTCTGATTACATGGACACTAATAATATGATTAAGACAATACTCTGATTAAGAGTCTACCATGTAAACAGCGATTTTTGATTACCTTAAAGGACCACAGACACCCGCTCACGAAACGCGGAAGCTTTTTCTTTCCATTCGACGTGCGGTATCAAATTCCATTAAAACAACACTCTTCCACCAGGTTTTACTCCATATTCTCACTCAATACCTCAGCTTGTCACAGGGGCATGAACAATATGTTGCTGAATGAAAGCCGAACTGCAGTTAAGGTTGAAAAATTTAAAATGAAACACCCGAAATTACATGAAACTCCGGAGGAAACATGGATAGCCTGGTGATGCAACAACATTAATGAATCTATGTACTATAACATGCAAAACGGGATTATGAAAGGAACATTCAAAAAGCAACTCATGTAAACACCTTAATCATATTATTGTATTATTCAGATTAAGGCAAATAATTAGATTACTGATGTCCATGTAAACGTAGTCACAAGCCTAAACCCTAAAAAAGGTGTTCCCTGATTTTGATGACAGCCTTTCCACAGGTTAGTAGTAAGCTAATGTAATGTTAATTGCATAATGCAAATCTTAAATTCATGCTAACAAACAAATGATCAAAAGAAATATATTAATTCAATTCAAATATATATAACATGATGTATACTTTAAACGTTAATTATACAGGGTGATCCAAAAAGAATACCACAACTTTAAAAATCTGTATTTAATCAAAGAAGCATGATGGAACCTTTGTCAATGTGTAATTAGTCAATGTGAAGAGTACTTCCAAACTTCAGAGCTTCCCTAAATCGATGACAGAAAGAGCTTAGCTCTCCTTTTCTTCTTTGCAGAGTTCTCGATTTTCAAAGTTGTGGTATTCTTTTTGAATCACCCTGTATTGTTCAACAAAAACGATTAAAATATATTTTTGGTCAAATAAAAGATTTTTCTAGAATTTTGTGGCTCAAAAGTATCGGTTCAGGCATTTGGCACCGGTACCGTTTTCAAAGTATTGATTTAGCACTGGTATCGAAATAACCCCAAATGATACCCAACCCTACTGACGTTTTTTATTCCTAGTCATTTCCCCATAGACAAATGAATTGTAAGTTTAACAAAAGCAAAAATGAGCTTACTTCTGCATTTGAAAATTGTTTTAAATAGCGAACAACGAAACAAACCTTCACCGGGTGTACATCAGGGTCTTCGTTCTGGTATCTGCAAGTAGCGACAGTTTAACAAACTTCCACTCAGACTCACCTGGCCATTTGCTTATATGCTTCTTCAGCCACTGCGAAGATGTGGGGGTCCATATCGCCCATGTTCTGCCCACTGTATGCGTTAATGATGTCCGCTCCATAGATGGGAAGAGTTTCATATGGGTTTATAGCCACTAGAACAATACCTGGGTCAAAAAATTTAAACAGAAACTCAATAGGTGCATTGGTTGCATTTAATTTTAAGCTTCAGTTCTTGTTTTTAACTCACCATTAACTATAACATTTGCATCACTGAACTCTTAATTAGCTGTTTAATAATAGTTTTTAAGATATAAGTTATGTGTAGGTATTAGGTAGGAATGTAGAATATGATCATGCATAATATGTACTGATCAATACAGTCAATATGTCAACATAACAGTCAATATAACCGGCATGCTAATAAGCTAATAGTTAGAATTGGTCCTATATTATAATCACTGTAAAAAAAATGCTAAGTTCCACACAATGGATTTGAGTTGAAACAACATGAAGGAATTGAGTTAACTTATTAGTTTTTACAAATTTAAGTGGATTAAACATAAAAATTGTCCCGCCAAAAACCTCAAGAATTGTCTTGTTTCGGCTCATTTTAAATAAGTAGTTTGAGTAAACACAGCAAACATAATTTTTTATAATAAAAATAATAATTCCTTACAGTTATATAGGGCTTTTCCGGGTAATCAAAGCGCTTTACACATTTTTGAGTGAGTGTTACTGATACATTGTTTTTATTAGAGATAGATGATAGTGTTTTTTTTTTTTGCTGATATCCAAATAAGATGTTATTTTTTTACACTCATTCTGGCCAATAGCTAATGCTTATACCTTTTTTATTTGTGTGTGTGTGCTTGTTTGTTTTTTTGGAAAGTGTTCATTTACAAGTAGTATCAGGTAGCAGGTTTACAAATAGTATCAGGTTTGTGATGTCTGTAATGATCGAACTAAAGTATTGGATTAGATTTGTGTCAAATAAAATGAATAAAACATGCAAAAATGAACCAAGATATGCAATTAGAAAAGAGAAAAACATTGAAAATAAATAAAAAAACGATCAACTATATAGCAAAAAGTGTAACATTGTCTTCAAATAAACTTTGTTGATAGTGAAAGTCAAAGAAAAGTCAAATGAATTGTTGGAGCAATTGAAATTTGAGTTTTAAGCCAACTATCAAATTCCCTGACTTTCACTGACTAAATAGCTGAATTTCCATGATATCTAATGAACGCAAAAACAGACCGCTGCTGTTGTGTTTATAAATTGATAATATCATATTAAAATAATAACAATATTAAAATGGTTTTCGATTGAATATCATTTTATATGACTTTAATAGCCACTGTGAGAACAACAATAGATCACAATTTACCTCAGATTTTGAAAAAAATATAAAAATTCTGAGGACTTATTGTTTGTGTGGCTGAAAAGTGTTCACTCTCCTATATATAATCTCTTACAATTGATATTATCCAGGCAAGTTATGTTAGCAATAGTTAACAAGGAAATTATTCTAACCAGAACAAAAGGCATGAAAGAGGCCAATATTTAAAAAAAAACACGATATAGAAGAATGACTTTTAGATAAATGGAAACTTAAGTTTAAATCAACAAACCAAAATCCCTGATATCGACTTGGATAAAAAAAATAAAAATAAACTGTTAGAAACACTTAGAAACTCTTCTATGTTTCTGTTTGTACAGATAGCTCTCTTATATTTTTATACTTTGCACTTTTTTTTCTACAGCCACATACTCTACATCGAAAGTCTTTAAATATTTTATATTTGCTTTTATTTTCTGTTACATGTATTTCTGCAAAATTTAGATTATTGATATTGTTTGTTATTGTTCTTATTAATCTAAGGTCAGGAGTGGTTGTGTAAGCATTTCACTGCATATCATACTGTGTATGACTCTGTATGTGACAAATAAAATCTGAATTAGAATTTGAATTTGAAAAAATTAAATACTAAAAAAAAAAACCTCTCTGACTTTCAATGTCTGGAATAGAACTTTTGAATTGACCTCCTGTGGAAGAAATGCTATGACCTGTGGGAACCCTTATAATTACTGTAGTGCTATAGTAACTGGTTTAATGTGTGTTTGTATTGCAGGAACCAAATGTCCCCATAAGTATAGCAATACCAGTAAAATGTGACCTTGTGGGGAAATTCTTTGGTCCCCATGAGGAAAACAGCTCATAAATAACAAAAAATTAAGTCTTTTTTGAAAATGTTTAAAATACAGATTGCTACCTGTGATGATTGGGTTCAAGCTGGAGTAGGGGGATAGAATACCTAGTCTGTGTGAGTTGTTGTTTTATTTTATTTTTACCGCAGTATGTGTAGATGAGTTTGGAGTCGATGAAGCGCACTTTCAGGTTGTGTAACACGGCGGGTTCGTGAAGGTAGCTGAGAGCTGTCAGGTCATTTTCTCCCACCAGGATATCCGGGTTACGCAGGTGTGGTAAGTTGTTCGTCTTGGGGTCCAATTTAAACTCCAGGTCCTGAATCACACAATTCACAACACAGATTGCGTTTTGAAGGGAAACCATTTTTTAATGACTAGGAAATTGACTCATTCATGCTTCGGGATATTCAAAACTGATTTGTCGTGAACCAGTCACAAGGCACAGGAGAACTAATGCCATTATGACTTCACTGACCTCTCAGACATTTCTACAGGCTGGATTTGAAATGTCACAGCAAAAAAAAATACATATATAATTATGTCATCATTTGTTCACCCTCATGTCATTCACTGTATGACTTTCTTTCTTCTGTGGAGCATAAAATACGGCGTTTAGTAGAATGTTGGTGGAGTTTGGCTCCCATTGACTTACTGTGAAAGCTTCTTTCTGCCATTAAATGAAAAAAACAGATACTGTAATTGCAATGATTTCTATCACATTTCTGACTTGTTTTGTATCATACAATCTTATGCAATTACAATTTTGGTCACACTTTATTTTAAGAGACAATATTTTCTAATAACAAAGCATTAACTAAGACTTTTAGCTCAACTATTAAATAGCTGCTTATTAATAGTACAGCATAGTTGGGTTGGGTTGGGTATTGGGTAGGATTAGGAATGTATATCATAATTTATAAGTACTAATAAACAGTGAATATCTTAATAATAGGCAGGTAATAAGTCAGTAGTTAATAATGTGAACTGTTGCTTAAACTAAACCCCATTTCTTTCAGATTTGCTAGACACAAACTTGCAATTGTGAGTCTAGTCACAATTGCACAATTATGAGAAAACAATGAGAAAATGATCATTAATGAAAACTTTGAGATATAAATTTGCAATTCTGGAAAAACAATTTTGGATTGTGATATAAAAAATGAATAATTACTTTATTTCTTATTGCATATTACTTAAATGCAATGGCAGCATCAACTATCAATAACTTTAATTATATGTCCCAAAAAATTATATATTTTGCTAAATATTTTCTTTTAAAACAATCATTTGAAGGGCTACAATAAATGGAAAGTTTAGGTCTGTCTCACACCGACGTCAAAATTCATTCATTCATTCATTTTTCTTCCCTTATTTATTAAGAGTCACCACAGCGGAATGAACCGTCAACTATTCCGGCATATGTTTTACGCAACAGATGCCATTCCAGCCGCAACCCAGTACTGGGAAACATCCATACACACTCACATTCACTCACACACTCATACACTACGGCCAATTTAGTTCATCCAATTCCGTTATACTGCATGTCTTTGGACTGTGGGGGAAACTGGAGCACCCGGAGGAAACCCACGCATACACGGGGAGAACACGTAAACTCCACACAGAAATGCTAACTGGCCCGGCCGGGACTCGCACCAGCGACCTTCTTGCTGTGAGGCGACAGTTCTAACCACTGAGCCACCGTGCCACCGAAGTCAAAATTATTATTTTTATATTTTTATTATTTTTTCTTATATATTTTTTAAACTTTTCACAGTATTCCCTACAATATTTTTTCTTCTAGGGAATTTAGTTTGGTTGAACAATTTTAAGGTCAATATTATAAGCCCCCTTAAGAATTGTTTTTTTTTTGGTCTACTGAACAAACCACTGTTGTCCAATAACTTGTCTAATTCATAGAATTCTAAAACATGATCAGTGTGGTATTTTGAAACTGAAACTTCACATACACACTCTAGGGACATCAGAGACATTTTTACATCTTATAAAAAGGAGCATAATAGTTCCCCTTTTATTTGGATTTATTTAATATGATTTATATGTGCATACAAATATCACATTTGTAAATTTTATTTAATGCAGACATCAAAATGGGATCCCTCATCCTTGCCCTATTAACAAATATACTGTTTTAAGGTTATTATTACAACATCATGCAGTTTATGTGCAATTCTGCGAAGCCTGATGTATACGAGATTATTAATGCATTCTAGAAGCAATTCTACTTAGCCTTTACAAACTCGAGATTATAGAATACTCAGTAGAGTATTATTGACAGTAGCACGATTAAGCTAATAGTTACTGATAGGCTGCTAACACTGAAAGGTCGAAGGATCAATTACAATTAAAGTATCAGTAGATCCACTGCGCTGTAAGTAATGTTAATGAAATGAGGCTTATAAACAGCCATTACGCTGACCTTTCCATCCTCCAGCTGTAGTTGCAGTACGCCGTCTCCTTGTCTGTAGTCTTCAGTGAGCTCTGCTGACTTCCACACCTCCTCCTCATCCGGGATCCAGACCCGCGCATACTGTACACACAGAAATAACAGTTATTATGCAATGTTCATTCAATGTTACTGTTTATTTGGTCATTTTACCCCCTTGATTTAAAGCTATTATGCAAAAATCACTTTTATAAGTGGTTTAATCACAGTTGTGTGGCAGCATTGTGTGAATATGAAATACAGAAGAACATAAGTAAAAATTAATTAACTCTATTTTTATAATTACACTTGACAAAAACAGTCTGCAGAAACACTTTGATTGACATTCTCCCTTTGTATGTGTCATCAGTTGGGGAAAGCCCCACCCATTAGTGACGATCTCTCCCTCATTAGCATGAGGTGCATTGGCATGAGCATGACAGCCCTGAGTGAGAAGCAGCCGTCCACCATTAGAGTTCAGTTTTTCAGAGATAACGTTAATCCTGTATTGAATCTGCCGCTATGGTGGCACATAGACATTTGTAGCTCTGCCCTCTTTTGAAAAGAGCATAATCTCATTTGAATTTAAAGCCACAGTCACCAAAACGGCACAATTTGGATCAAAGCCTAAAAGGGGCAGTTTCAAAGAGTTATAAAGCATTATTTTGGGGGTATTTTGAGCTGAAACTTTACACCTTCTGGGGACATCAGTGACTTATTTTACATCTTGTAAAAAGGGGCATAATAGGTCCCCTTTAAGGAATAGTGGAAAAGAAAGAAGTTATGTACCTAAACATGTCAGCTGACACAGATTATAATAATTATGAGTAAATATAACAGTCTCCAAAATGGAATCAAATCAAAATCTGATTTGCTGAATAAGCCATACTATATTATGAACACATACATGGCTGAAGGGCGTTGTTAGGCACTATGCATGTTTGCCACACAAAATCAATATTAAACACAAAATAAAGTAGGCATTTATAAGTTACTTTTTCAAAGTAAATTCATTAAATTATTCTACAAGATAATAATCCATTGATAATAATACAATAATACACTGATAATAAATAGAAAAAAGAATTCCGGGGCCGGGTCGCGGGGGTAGCAGTCTCAGGAGAGAACCCCAAACTTCCCTCTCCCCAGATACTTCCTCCAGCTCCTCCGGGGGGATCCCGAGGTGTTCCCTGGCCAGCCGAGAGACATAGTCCCTCCAGCATGTCCTGGGTCTTCCCCGAGGCCTCCGCCCAGTGGGACATGCCTGGAACACCTCCCTAGGTAGGCATCCGAAACAGATGCCCGAGCCACCTCAGCTGGCTTCTCTCGATGTGGAGGAGCAGCGGCTCTACTCCGAGCTCCCCTTGGGTGACAGAGCTCCTAACCCTATCTATAAGGGTGTGCCCTGCCACCCTGCGAAGGAAACTCATTTCGGCTGCTTGTATCCGAGATCTTGTCCTTTCGGTCATGATCCAAAGCTCATGACCATAGGTGAGAGTAGGAACATAGATTGACCGGTAAATCAAGAGCTTTGCCTTTTGGCTCAGCTCCTTCTTTACCACAACGGTTTACAATGATACACAACGCACTGCTGCCGCTGCACCGATCCACCTGTCAATCTCACGTTCCATCCTTCCCTCACTTGTGAACAAAACCCCAAGATACTTGAACTCCTCCACCTGGGGTAAGGACTCTCCTCCATCCTGGAGATGGCAAACCACCTTTGGAGTTGGAGGTGCTGATTTTCATCCCAGCCGCGTCACACTCGGCAGCAAACCGCCCCAGTGCATGCAGTACATTGCCGGCAATAAGTCAGACTTATTTATTTATACACAATATAATATATGGTTTAGTCCTCACACACATACATCTGTGTATCTCTGAGAAAACTTCAATTTTCTGTTTTTAAGATAAAACCACTTTCCTGACACTGCACCTTTAAGAAGAGTCATTAAACATGATAGCTTTTAATTTAATAACAGTACTATTATGTGTCACTAATAACAGTACTATTAATTAAATAAATTGCTTAAATAATATTCCATCTGTGACATTTTAATTGGAGATGTTCACATTCTCAGACTCATCCATACTTCTCTACTATACACTATGTGAAAAAATGCATGTGAGACAAATGGTATATGTACGAATGGGGTATATGCATGGGACTTTTATTTTTAATAAGTCACTTCCGGTGAACAGTCATGCCATTATAAACTCACTGCAATGTTTTTTTTGTTTTGCTTTGTTTTTTAAATCAATGATCTTCACTGCCCGATCGAGATACAATATAAAGTGGGTCTCACAAAAAACAATGCAATGTATAATTTATTATAATTAACTGATTTATTCATGTAAAAATATTAGGTGCCTATTTTATACAAACAGTGTACATTTTTACTCATAAATGCAGCCAAAATATATCATAACCATGAAAATGTATTTGAACTCTGAAAATTGCTTGGGACAACCACAACAACAACAAAAATACTTTCATTTTGTAAAACTAATAAGGACAAAAAAATAGTAGATACCAATCATGAATGACGAAAAATGTGTAATGTGTAAATCCCCCTAAAAAAACAACAAACTAATGTTTTGTTTTCAGAGGTACCGACAATTTTGTCATATTTCCATCTTTTTTTTTTTTTACCTAAATAGTAAATATTTCTTGATAAACCCATGATTTGCAAATGACAGCAGGGAACAGGGTCAGAAATGCAACAAACTGCACCAGCGCAAATCATTTCCTGCCATTAAATTGTTCAAATTTACTAATAGAACACAGAGAAATATTAGTGCTGAAAGATGTGATCTAAGTGACCTCATTTTTATGTTTACATACATCACACTGCATGCCTTACTAATCAGTAATCAACACAACATAAACACATTTGGTGTTGCTACGGAAACACAAAAATCCCTAGTCCGAGAATGTGAGCGCTCCAGATTAGCATGTTGCCAATTCAAAATCATGTTAATTACGATGAGGCAGACAAACAGCTAGTGATCAATCTGCATCAAGGACCGAAATCATTCGAGAAATCAATTCTGCGATTTTCAAAATGTATCGTGCTATTCTCTCTTGAATCAAATCTGACTTTAGTTTTTAACAGTAGATGGGGCTGTATGCTTTACAAACAGCCATACTCTGCTTGCATCCACTTCCTTACAAATACCACTTGAACCTAAAATAATCATTAAAGTTAGAAAAGGTTTAAGCAAATTACAACAGTAGCTGTTTCAATCCAAAGATGCGAATTAAAATTCATACGCAAAACTGGAATATTGCATAAAAGACATGCGAATAAGGCAACATTTCCAGTCAAAGAGAACAAAATCGTCACTTCCTGATTAACTGGCGCCAAACATCAAAATTAAAGACGGAATTTGCTGCGATAGGAGAAGCTGAGTGAATGCCGACATGCAATGAAAGCGTGGTGGCGTTTCAAGGTGTGAGACGCAGAGAAGCACAGAAGCTCTTGATAGTTCTAGAGGTAATTAATAATATAATAATACTAATACTGCAATGGTTAAGGTGTTTTAGAATGACCAAAACAACATTTCTGATGTATTAAAATGTGCTCAGCCTGCTGGTTTGCCCATTCACACACATTTATCATCACATGATCTCTTATAAAAAAATCACGTGACCTTTTTAATGTGCATACTGGAATTTCCATCATAGTTTATGAGCATTTTTTCTTATTGAATAAAAAGTTTATCCTACTCAGTTATGTGCATACGCTTTTATGCACATTTTCAAAATGTATGCGCATCTTGACGTTTCCATCAACCATTTTTTATGCGCATATCCAAAATGTCCCATCCAGCTATGTTCCATCCACCTATTCAAAATAGGTGGATGGAACATAGCTAGTGTTCATAGTGAAGTTTGTTTACATTAATCTAATAACTTACATGACTCACAAACACACATGAGTGAGTGTAGAGTTAAAAACTAGCCTAGCGCACCATCTGCTGTTAAAAGCTAACGCTCAAAAATCGATTAAAGAGAATACAACGATGTATTTTGAAAATCTCCGAATTGATTTCTTGATTGATTCTTACGCAACAGCTCCACCAAAAACACATATTTCAGAATTAAAATAAATGGTCTGTTATTCTAAATACTATTTCTTTAATAATCTACAGTCGTGGTGATGATTTGAATCAGCTTTGCTATTCTGTCTGACCTGCCTCATCACTAATAATAACTGCATTGGTAACAGTAGAGACATTATGAATGCTGTCACAGCAGCAGAAGACAAACAGCACAGTTCATCAAAGAGAACAACCAGAACTAACCAATAATCCTGATTATACATGAATGACTGACCCTAATAAATGTGCAGAAAGAGCCTGAAACAAACAACTTATGCCAACTGAGCTAAGGGATGAACTTAGCTCAACTAAAGATACTATAATGTAAATGATAAAAACTGGATGATAGGAATGTCAATTGGCTATTTTAGAGTGCCGTTTTTCACTCTGTGCATGTTTGAAGTGTTTCTGAAAAGGCCTGAACGTGATTACGTCACACTCAGTCATACGGGCCAGGTGGGATCTAGTCCAGATTTTCATCATCGTAACAAATTCGTGTATGATGCTCACACACACACACACACACAGAAGCCCTACAGCACAGGACACTGCTCATGCATTTTTAACAATGTGGAGTAGTATTAAACTCAAAAGTATGAATACCATTTCCCAACTTGATAATAACATACACTGTAAAAAAAAATCTTAGTTCCTCAGTTGAATCAAATGAACTTTTCTAGTTATCTCAACTTTCATCAATCAGACTGACAAAAAATATCAAGTTAAACTTTGTATAACTTTAAAAAATGTAGTTGAAACCTGATTAACTTATTAAAATAAGTTAAATCAACATAAAAGATGTGTTGTCTTGACTTTTTGTCATTACATTTTTTTACAGTGTAGCACAAAAACTGTTGAGGAAGTTATTTAGATAAATGAACAGACATGAGGGCCATCGTTTAATAGCATTATTAAGACAGCAGCTGGTGAATGTATACTGCAAGGCCTAATATATTAGACTGATATGTTGCATTCGTCCTATATTTTGATATTCATAAACAGTTAACTTTATTATCTCACCAAATGGACATTTTGACAATAAAAATGTATTTGGTGGCTTATGCGGAGCCATACGGTCATGAATGCTTTTCACACATACATACAAATACATGCCCCTATCTTAGTAAGTAATTTGGTACAATATATAAAATATTATACAATAGAAGAAATAATTCATTCATTCATTCATTTTCTTTTCGGCTTAGTCCCTTTATTAATCTGGGGTCGCCACAGCGGAATGAACCGCCAACTTATCCAGCATATGTTTTGTGCAGCGGATGCCCTTCCAGCCACAACCCATCACTGGGAAACATCCATACACACTCATTCATATATACACTACGGACAATTTAGCTTACCCAATTCACCTATATCTCATTTCTTTGGACTTGTGGGGGAAACCCGGAGGAAACCCACGCCAACAAGGGGAGAACATGCAAACTCCACACAGAAATGCCAAGTGACCCAGCCGAGGAACCAGCGACCTTCTTGCTGTGAGGCGATTGTGCTACCCACTGCGCCACCGCGTCGCCCCAGAAATAATACAATTGTAAAATAAAACAAAAAAGTACTGGCATTAATATAAATTTGGAACTGTAATTTACTTTATTTTCGCTATTTTATTATTTTTAGTATCAACTTGTCCCGCAACACAAGAGTCATTACAAATGAGTGTCAAAATCTTACTTGAACCTCAAAGCATGCCTGTGGAGAATTGTTGCTATCTTGCTAATCGGTTTCAGTGCAAAATGTGAACTGAATAGTATAGTATGTGAATGGAAATGATCAAAATATATTATATTAAAATATGAATGTTTAATATGACTGAATACATACTTTTAATTATGTTTCTGTTTCAGACATACATAAAAAATAAGCTAAAGAACAATATAATAAACTATAATTTAGCAAAATGTTCCTCTCTATAGTTATCTTAACCTAACAGGCTATTCACACTTACTGCTTCTCAATGTAATGTTATGTGACATACTGTTTACAATTCATGGCATATTTCCATGGCTGAAACACTGATTGAGCGATTACATGAGACATACATTTCAGTAAGCTGTGGGGCATCTTACAGAAAGCTTTCTGATGTCCAATCATCTTTATTCAGTAATAAAACTAGTAGTAAAAATGAAAAGTTGATCAATTTGCCTGCCACTTGAATTGAGATGTCTAAAACCAAAATAAAGCATCAAAACAACTTTTTTTTTAAAATAAATTTTGTTAAAAGTTAACAGCATTTGAAGATCTTCTTTCATATCAAAAGTAACAAGCTGAAGGAGTTTAGTTTAGCTGTATTCACACATAAACTGAAAAGATTTTAGTTCATTAAAATGACTCAAAATGCAGAAAAGTACAATGAAATTTAGACTTTTGAAATCATACGCAAAACTATTCTAATGCAAATGTAGGATTCATGAAATCACGTGTGTATTTCCCAAATGCTAGTTGGTATAAAAAAAAATGCACCTGCTCCTTATCACATGTACAAATGTAGTGTAAAACGTCTTGGAGAAAACTTCTTGGAAAACTGATAACATTGAATGTGTTTGCACTGGCATCTCAATATATGTTACATGTTTGTTTAGTATGTATTTTTTACGGAGGTCACAAATGTTTAGCGTTACATTTCACTGGTTATATTTCCAAATATGAAATTTAATCATAAGCTTGGCAACCAGCTTTGGAGAATTTGATGTTTCCTCATTCCAAGGGATTAAACGTCTGAGAAGCATTTTAAAGCCACAGCCATATCACCCTGCAACCCAAGACCGGTTACTCACTGAAGCTAAGCAGGGCTGAGCCTGGTCAGTACCTGGATGGGAGACCACATGGGAAAACTAGGTTGCTGTTGGAAGTGGTGTTAGTGAGGCCAGCAGGGGGCGCTCAATCTGCGGTCTGTGTGAGTCCTAATGCCCCAGTAAAGTGAAGGGGACGCTATACTGTCAGTGATCGCCGTCTTTCGGATGAGAAGTTAAACTGAGGTCCTGACTCTCTGTTGTCATTAAAAATCCCATGGCACTTCTCGTAAAGTGTAACCCCGGTGTCCTGGCCAAATCCCTCCATAGGGCCTTACCCATCATGGCCTCCCAATCATCCCCATCCAACGAATTGGCTGTATCACTGTCTCTCCACTCTACCAATAGCTGGTGTGTGGTGAGCGCACTGGCGCCGTTGTCCTGTGGCTGCCGTCGCATCATCCAAGTGGATCCTGGGGTGTGGAGAGACCCCCCTCATGATTGTGAAGCGCTTTGGGTGTATGACCATACACAATAAATGCGATATATAAATACACATTACATTACATTACATTTCAAGATGGCCAACTTTACTTGCCTTAAAGTGACTTGGCTAATAAATCACATGACCACTGAATCATCGACTGAAGTTATGAAGTGAGGTTGGAGTAAACCCATGTTCTTAAATGTGGTATTTTCACATACTTTCAAATGTAGCAGCAACACAGAGCCATACAGTAGTTCACTGAGAAGCAACACAAACAACTGTCAAATCACAGAATGATTATCTTGATTTCAGAATCGTGCTTATTAAATTGACTGCAAATTTTGTGTAGCTTGTCAGTGAACTATGGCTCTGTGTAGTAAACACTTCTCCATTGCTGGAGATTTACAGCTGATTAGAGAACCAGCTTTACTGACAAAATGCGCATTGAAAATCTGCTTCGATTAACAATTCATTGCAGCCTTATGGCATTGTCTTTTATTTATGACATACTAAGCATTTATGACATAAACTGGAGTCAAACCTTAAAAAGAAGTCTAGATGCATTGCATTCCTGGAGAGATAATGAATGTAGCTGAAATTTATAGGCTGAGATTATGCTAATTGTGAATGAAATTGCATGTAAATTATTGGAAATCGTGAACATACATGTTATTAAATTTTCAAACCTGATATTTGTGAAGCATTTGTGAATCTGGAGGACAGTTTTTGGGAAGATCTGTTTTACTTGCAAACAGAATTCACTCCTATATTTACAATGCTTCACAAATTAATCCCATTGATTAAGTATGAAAAAAAAAGTCAACTTGTTCGAGGTAACCGTTCAAGTACATTCATGCATTCATTTTCTTTTCGGCTTAGTCCCTTTATTAATCTGGGGTCACCACAGCGGAATGAACCACCAACTTATCCAGCATATGTTTTACGCAGCCGATGCCCTTCCAGCTGCAACCCATCACTGGGAAACACCCATACACTCCCATTCACACACACACACACACTACGGCCATTAAGCTTACCCAATTCACCTGTAGTGCATGTGTTTGGACTGTGCAAACATGCAAACTCCACACAGAAATGCCAACTGACCCAGCCGAGGCTCGAACCAGCGACCTTCTTGCTGTGAGGTGATTGTGCTACCCACTGCGCCACCGCGCCACTCCCTTCAAATACATTTTTGTCAAAATTATGAAATCTACACATCAATTAGATATCAATGTACATGTGACAGTGAGATCTTCAGTAAACATTTGAGACCAGCTCTGATAATAAATTATCACAATAAATCATTAAAGCGGATGAAGCTATAGTGATGGTTTGCCTTTGTGGGTGATGGCGGCAGGTGTGAATGAGCAGAGGAGTTTCAGGATTGGTTTATCCAATCAGTTTAAACAAGCCATAAAAGTCTATTTTTATCTGTACAGTGATCTGTATTCCTCTCCATCTGCCTCTTGTAATTATTCCTTCATTTCCATGTTTGCCAGTGCTCTGATTAACAAAATCGTTCTGAAGAGATGTTGACACATCAGAAATACAGAGAGAAAATAAACAGATTCTTAGGGATTGTTCACGTGTAGTTTGGTTCGTTTGGTCCAGATCAAAAACAAAACAAGATGTTACATTTGGTCCTGGTTTATTTAGCATTCACACTGTCATTGTCCAAGCCTAAAGATTCCAAAAATATATAAGCACATACAAAAATAAAGAAATAAAGACAAGAGTTTAACGAAATTTACTGAACATCCAAAATAACTCAGTGTGTATATGTGTGTGTGTGTGTGTGTGTGTGTGTGTATGTGTATGTGTATGTGTATGTGTATGTGTGTGTGTGTGTGTGTGTGTGTGTGTGTGTGTGTGTGTGTGTGT
>CAIGQV010019081.1:3489367-3501150 GCA_903798115.1 Danio jaintianensis | reverse complement strand
TGTGTGTGTGTGTGTGTGTGTGTGTGTGTGTGTGTGTGTGTGTGTGTTGGATTTTTTATCAGTTAGAATTTGTGCAGAGCTAATAAAATGTACAGTCAGAGTCCATGCAATGTAATTCTGAAATAAAAATCTAGGGTGGTCACTCAATCAAATAGAGTAACTTCACCTACATTTAAAAGTATAATTATGTCAGTTTAATGACATGGGTTTACTCCAAACTCAATTCATAACTTCAGTCGAGTGTCCATAACTTCAGTCGAGTGTTCATAACTTCAGTCGAGTGTCTCGGTGAGATGATTCCATGAAATTGTAATTATTCCATCCACACGTGTGATTATCAATCCTGTTGAATCATTAAATGCAGTTAAATACTCTGTTTGATTTTCTTAGTCTCTTCTTATTTTTGGAGTATATTCCATCCTCTAGCTTTCTAAGGAGATTTACTACTGATCACAGAGCCGTGATTCCCTGACAAGATGTGCATTGAAGAATCTAACTAAGGATCTGTGAATCCTTGTAGCAAACTTATGTGTGTGTTACTTCAAGAAAACAACCATTCATTTGTGTTGTGTTTTATTTTAATTTGTTTTTATTCATTTATTCTTCGTTTAATTATTTTATTTAATCATATGACTAGTCATTTACATAATTATCATTAGATCATTTTATTGATTATTAGTTAATGATTTGATTATTATTATTGATTAATATTTGTCATTTTATTATGTTTTATATTTTATTATTACTATTTTTCCTATAATTATTGCTTTATTATTATTTCATTTTTCCATATTGTTATAATCTTATGATTGTGTGGATTCAAGCGACACTTGTTTTCAAGCATAAGAGATAAGAGAATGTCTCCATTTCAAAGTCTATATTGTCTCTGGAAAATGTTGTGAAGCAGTAATTATCCATTGCTGTTGTTTGTGGTATAATAACACTTGTTGGATTTATCCTGGTCAGATGAAGTCTGAGCATTGAATCATACGCAAGTAAGATTAATCAATAAACTCTGTTCTTTCTTTATCATCATTACTTCGTCTCCTGCTTCGGCTCCTTTCTGGCTTTCTCAGTCAACTCCTATATTGATAGAAGATTGTTAAATCAGTTGAACACTGGTTAACAAGTTTGGGTATTGGGCAGCTCCGCTGGCTTGTTGTCTGGATATCCAGAGAAACAGACATTTTCTGATAGGATCTGGCGTCCGGGGCTAGATCTTATTTATCTGCCATGTAGAGTGTGATCTAGCAGCATGGACAATCGCAGCTTTTGCTAAATTTAAAAAAATTAGCGATTTCGATTTCATTTCGTAGGACACATGCTCAAACGAAAATAAATAAACAACTTAGACTTGTCATGGCATTTAAATACTGTAACTCTCTGATGATTTGAAGTGCTTCTTTTATCCTCACTTACGTTACTTTGGATAAAAGTGTCTGCTAAATGAGTGAATGTAAATGTGCAGCCCTAGATACTATTACGTCAATATGGACTAAAATCTCTGAGTAACCTTTGAATGACCCTTGTTGAATCTATGAAATGAAGAATTGAGATCGGAGCCTGTACTGAGAAGACCTGCTCAATAATGTAGGTGATGAGTGTATACAGTGTTTCACAATATGTGCGAAAAGGTTTGTATACATAATGATTATAAGTAACAATAAACATGCGTTTCAGAATCAGAACGCACATAAACAAAGAGAGATGCTCTGAATTAGACCACCATCCACAGAAGCAGTGACGTAAGAGTTTGTTTAACCTGAGTCTCTGGAGGAAACCATCCCAGAACTGAGCTCCTAGCAACAGAGACACAGGAACAAGAGGAGAGAGGGTAAAAATAGCATCTCGACTCCATCACACACACACACATGCATACACAGTCACTATTGCAGACATAACCTAATCTTATATCTCTCTCACTCGGTCACATTCATGCTCACTGATGATCGCCCGTAATGCCAGAAAATTGAGGATTACACGATGTGTGAAAACAGCCAAGTGTGTGCGCTTTCAAGTCAGCTGAAAAAACATGAGATAATCCTCATGTGACACAAGCACATGATTCAGCACACAGAGACAGACATGCACCTGACCCGGCAGCCAATGAAAGGGCATCTGTAATGTGACATAATACACAAGCATATGGCATGTTTTACTCACACACACTTATATGAACTGATGCAACTAAAAGGTTTCATTATACAAACACTATAAGCCACACTGCTAAGCTTTAAGAGTGAAAAATGCATTTTAATGTTTAAAATTATGATGTGATATACATAGTTATAACTAACCGACATCTTATGGTTGTAAGAAGCATCAATGCTAACTGCTAAAGTAGCCATACTTTGCTGTAGAGTCTTTACACACAAACGACCACTAGGAAGTTGTCAAATGCTTCTTATACCGTGTCCTAGAGGTCTTCACGGGTGCAAAACTCTGTACCAAAACCTGACTTGTAACCATAAGTTATTTGAAAATGACCTGTGCAAATCCAAGATATGCTTTAAACGTACCGGAACGAATGTGGACCCAAACCCAGCTGGGAAGATACAGGCACGATTGCACCCGATTGGCATATATTGACAGCAAACTGCTATTAACAAGTATAAATAACTTGCTATAAATGTGTGGACATGCCAGATTTATATAGGTGTAAGCTATAGGTGGAAGAGCGCTACTTATTTATTTATTGTTATTCAACAAAGTAAATATGAGAAAAAAGGAGTCCCAAAAACTGAAATATCTGATCATCGTCCATATTACTGTTAACAATGCACTTACTGTATGTTACCAATGCAATGACTGGCGCATTTGTATTACATTCCTAAGACTAAGCCAATAGATGACAAGCCGAAAATCATTAGCCGAAAAGGTGTAATGGCTAATGAAACCTTAGGCCCAATCCCAATTCTATTTTTGTAATCTATTCTTATTTCTATTCTGATGATGTATTCTGGGAAATTTTCGTACCCCTTGGTTTCGAGTGTGGTCCTGAAAAATCTCTGTTTCAAGGGCTATCTAGACCTACACCCTAAGATAAAGAGAATTGGGACACCCCTACCCCTTCACGTGAACATGCAAAACGAGGGGTAGGCATAAGGGGAAGGGCTTAGGGGTAGAATTGGGATTGGGCCTTATTGTAAAGTGTGAATGAAATGTAAAATAAAGGAATAAAATAAAACAGAATAAATTAGCTTAGCTACTACAGCTATTATGACAATATTATTTATTAATTCTTGACAGCCAAAATCATATTAGAATTATTTTTTCTTTCAGATACATTAAAATAAGTTACTTAACTGTAATAGTATACTACCACAATATTATATATAATATAACTTTCCTTAAAGCAAGTGAAGTCAGTCTTGGTTTGCATACTATATTTAAAATAACATTAATCATCTTTACTCCAAACTTTTGACAGTATATATTTTTTATATATGTGTAAGCTTACTTGTGGAAAATAAGTTTTAAGCTTGTTCAAGGGTTAGTTCACCCAAAAATGAAAATTACCCTCATGTGGTTTTAAGACTTTATGAGTTTCTTTCTTCTGTTGAACACAAAATAAGACATTTGAAAGAATGCTGGTTGTTGGCACCCATCGACTTCTATAGTAGGAAAAAAAATACTATGGAAGTCAATTATGTGTTTAAAAGAAAATGGAAACTCAAAGAGGTTTGGAACATGTGAATGGTGAGTAAATGATGAATACATTTTTATTTTTGGGTGAACTATTCCTGTATTGTAAACCAACATTCAATTATGGAAAAGAGCATCACAACACCTTTTTGAGCTCTCATATAGGTGAACTTTTCTCTTTATACAAATTCCTTTCACATAATGCACTCAGATGATATGTGAATATCATACAGATGAAATTATTCTATGATAAATGATAGAAAACATATATGTGAATTCATATATGTGACCATGGAGCACAAAACAAGCCGTAAGTGTCAATAAATAAGCTTTATATTGATGTATGGTTTGTTAGAACAGGACAACATTTGACTGCGATACAACTATTTGAAAATCTGGAATCTGAGAGTTTAAAAAAATCGAAATATTGAGAAAATTGCCTTTAACACTGTCAAAATAAAGCACTTAGCAATGCATATTATGAATCAACAATTGACTTTTGATATATTTACAGCAGGAAATTTACCAAATATATCCAAGGGAGATGATAATTACTTAATATTCTGATTTGTTTTGCATAACAAAACCTTATTTTGACTCATAATGTATTTCTGCTATGGAGATCTTATCTTGCCTATAAACCATGCAATTTTAGAATGGTTTTGTGGTCCAGGGTCACATATATATCATGTATGCCAAGTACACTTGAGAGTGCTATAATATCTGGACTTATGGACGGGCAGTAAATGGTTTGCATTTTGAATCCATTTTTCCTGCCAGTGCAATTAAAATTTGTTAAAAGGGATACGCTGGTGTCACTATCGGTTTGCCAAAAGCGGACCAAAAAAGCGTACAGAGACCTCCTTGAAGAGGTGGTCTCGGTACGCTTTCAAACGAACCCTGGAGCGGTTCGTTTGTGGTGAGAACATGATCCGAACTAAAACAGACCCAACGGCAAAAAGTACTACGCCTTTTTGGACTAATCCGATGCGCTGTGCATTATGGAATGTGGAGAAAAAATATTTGTTGACAGAGCTTTACCAACAATTTTAAACAGAGAGAGAGGGAAAAACATTACCTGATGGATTGTTGGTAATATTTCCGGAAGATGACCATGTCGCAGTTTAGCAAAATTAATTCACGCCTCCTCCTGAAGTGACTTGTGACGTGCCTTCGCCGTTTGCAATGCATTAAAACATTGTTTTCCAGCCACAGCCGCGTTTCATTCTCGAAAATGTATAGTTTGTCTAAAGTGATGTATACAAACTATATAGGCCTAGTATACTATGACCAGGGATACAATCAGCCAGCGCAGTCGTCCCTCCTTAGTAAAATGCGACATTTTGTGTCTGCTGGTTTGTTTACTTGCGGGAGTTCCATTGGCATTTTCCCGCACGTTAATTCTGACCAATCGAAAAGCAGTTTAGGAAATACGTTCAATAACATCTGGCCAATGAGTGATGTGGATTTTGCCAGATGACTGCATTTTGGTTCTTTAAAACGGACCAAAGCAATCAGTGTGGTGTGAAAAGGACACAAAGACGGCAGAAAAATGCTACAATGTATCATTTGTTGCCCTTGGTCCGGACCATAGACTGTAAAATATATGGACGTAGTACCCATGACGTCACCCATAGGTTTCTGAAGAGCGCAAAAGAAGCTACAAGTGGGAGTGGCGAACCGGCGCCATTTTGTTCGCACGTCATCGCTCCAACCGGGGGTAACTAAATAAGGGCAAAGAGGCGGAGCGTGAGCGGAGCTACAGACGCCTGCTAGCATTTTGCTTAGAAGGGCTTTTCTGTGGGAGAAACGCTTAATTCTTCATTACCTGCGACTTGTTTGTGTTCTGACCACGTGCTTGGTTGTATACTATATCAATAAAGTGTTTAGTCTTTTAAAAACCCTGTTGTAATACTTTGAGCCATTAAACATTGTTTTTATGACGTTTTTCTACAGGAGGAAAACGCAAATTACTTCCAAATACTTCGAATATAGTCTGTGTTAGTAAATGCAAGGCTAATTATGAAATCCAGGCATAACACTGTATGATAGCGTTTCAGATGACTGTTCTATAGCCTACAGCTAATCAATCTGTCAAATTATGGAGTGCATAACAGGTCTAAAGAACATTATAAATGATAATTTATCTTAAATAAAACAAATACATTTATAGATGTGGTATATAAGTATATAATTTCACTCACCTGGGAAATGGAGGCAACTTGAACGGTTTGTGAGCACAATTAAGTGCACACAACATAACATATTATCTGATAATTGTGGGAAATAATTCCAAAAGGCAATTGACTGTGTAAAGCCATATAAAACAACTCAAAAATACAATGTATATGCCGAGTTCAGCGGCTAATCAGACGGAATCAGCTGAGGTGACGAGACAGAGAGCAGCGAGACCTAGCTGTCACTCAAGTGGCCACGCCCTTAATTATGCAGACTTAATATAACTCAATATAAATGAAACGGATGAGTTATAAAAAAATTCACCCCCCTCACAGTTGTCATGAAGGGTAATATTAGCTATATGAACCAAAATCTTCCTTTGTACCAGGCTGTAAACACCTTTTTTTCTGCTGTAAAGTTGGCCCTTTTAACAGTGGGGTCAAAAGAAATTTGCTCTATTATGGAGCCAGGACTAGCGGAATTTTGATGAATTGCAGTTTCAGTTACTTCCGTATTAGCTTCACGAGGGAGAGCGGGAGGTTGCCGCTTGGTCCGGACCAAATGAACTGAACCACAGATGTGAAAGCAGCCTAAGATTTTTGCACTGCATTTGAACCTTCCGAATCAATCTTCCAAAATTGACCTTATGTACTGTACATTTTAAAACTTGTCTTATTGAGAAAGATTCATTTATTAATGGTTCATTCATATTCCTATGTGTGAACCTGTGTAGCGCATTCAGTCCAAAAGTGTAAAAAGGTTAACCTGGGAGAAAAGATTTCACCAGGGTTTAGAAGTGGATAATCTCAACCAGGTCAACTACACCTCTGACTTACAGTCATTAAACTAATCTTCACCTGATGTAACATCTCAATCCCATTTACTTGTAGCATTTCAATGAAACCCAACTGTGATCTCACGCTGAGCAATTTCCTGAACACGTCATTCACCTCTCCTGACATTACACAACCTTCATGTCAATGTAGTTAAGCTTATGAGGTGATTCAGCAGTCAGTATATCACTTCGTTTTTTTTCTTGCCATTACAACCTGACTTACTGTTATCGTAGCACTACATGAGTATTATTGAAAAATAATAAAAAAAATTCAAAGGTTCCAAATAAAAGAGTGAAGAGTCAATGCTAGAGTGAAACAAGCCTAATTTTCGTTTGTCGTTGCCATGAAGATTCATATAATATTTTACTAGTCATTTGGCAATATACAATATACAATTTTAAACAGTATTTAGGTACAGAAACACAGAATTGAAATGATTAAATGTAAAATAACACAGGAAAGCCTTAACTTCATAAATTAAATACAGAACAGTTCTTAACTCTTTACCCTGACGAGATTACTCGTCAATTGAGAGAAAAATCTTCCCTTTTACGGCAATCCCTGTTTTAGGTATATTACGGTAGGGGAAGCCCTAATGTATGTCCTGAGTGAGGTACATGACGTTACATGCTCCGAGGAGTGAAATATGTGCAGTGTTGGACACGTTCCTTTAAAAAAGTAATAAGTCTAGTTACTAGTTACTTATCTCAAATAGTAACTGAGTTAATTATAAAAGTAACTTAAAAAAAAACAAAAAAACTAATTTGTCAAATGACAAAAATAAATATAACAATCTACACTAATTTAATGCTGTTGTGGGACAATGTGAGAGACGACGGCAGCATGTCCTCAACTATATATCTAGATATTATTTTGTTTAATTCTGAGAAAAATTAAGTTTTATTTGCTTTGACGTCATGGCTTCATCTCCTCCTTTGGTAGCAGAACTCATGTTATCACCTGCATAGCTACTAATTTTGTGGCAGCATGTGACGACATGAGGTGCTTCATTAGATTAGTGACTTGTCACCACAGAGAGACTCTTTTTTTTTCCTGGGCATAAGTTGCACAATACAAAAAACATTCTTGCCTTTCACCTCAACGAGGGAAAAGTAGTGCTTATATTTCCAGTTTGCAAGCGCTACCTTTGAACTTGTTGGATTTGCCATCGTTCTGACTCCTGGTCGTTGGTGTGTGCCACTGACTGTGCGTGTGCTTGTGTGAACACCCGCCCTACTCTGCCTCTGATTGGCAAATGATGGAAATGTACTCTGTCTAAGCCAATCATCACGTTCTCAGTTATACCACATTCACATTTACATTCACGTACACCAATCATCATCGTTGGTTGGTTATGTGTTCCGCCCCAGCCCCTAACACACACCACAGGAAAGAGAGGTCCTATAGCTGAGAGAGACGCTGCTGAGAGACATATTTAGTATGTGTGTGTGAATGAATGTAGTATGTGTATGTATGTGCAGTGTGTATATGTGCTTGTATACTATATATTTTAAAAATGCCTTTTTCTCAGTTTTGTGGGTTTTTCTTTTTTTTTCTTTTTACATTTTTCATGAAATCTGTATTTAAGTGGGGATAAAACATGAACACATGAACATAAAATAAAATGCTTTTTTTGTTTGAAAGCAGAGAGGTGGTTCTTTATTTTTATATATAATATGGTCTTATATTTCTAGCCAAAAATATTCTGAGGGCTGTCAAATTTAGGTGAAAATCATCAAAATTGCTGGCAGTGGATGGCATCTTGAAAAAAATGCTGGCAGGGAAAGTGTTAAAATACAAACATAAATTCAGTCGAGCGTGAGAGTGAACTCACTTTTGTTGTTTATAAACATTCATAACAGACATGTATATTAGGCTGCTGTCATTATAAGACTGAATATGCATATCTCATCATATAGTCCTATATGTTTTCTTTCTTGATTTCTAAAGACCCCATTTTTAAATGAAACCTCTTCTGACCCATTCAGCTCTGATTAGCGCATGAGAGAAGTAGCAACGTCCAATTATGAACCAATCCTTCTTTTGATCTTTTTCACAAACGACTAAAAGAATCAGAGTGATTCGGTTAAACACACTGTAGAGGTTACCCAACTATTTTATTACTCTTTTAAAATCTTTGGATAATCGGAATTTATGGTGGAATATTTAACTTAAGAGCAACTTTAACACTGGAACTACAGAGGCAGTCATTTTGACCATTTTAAAGGTGGAATAGGGGATGATGCTAAAATGCTAACATTAGCTTTATAGCACTAAAAAAGCCTATAGGTTCCACCCTACAACCCTCACACCTCCTGAACGCATGAACGCACACTAGACAACATCACTACAATACATCATGTAACATTCACCGGAGAGAAAACTTTAATGTACAGTTAGCAATTGCAATATTAAACTTAAATAAAGAAGGAAGTATGTTGATGTTTGCCTGCCATTCTCTGTCTGAATCATGTCAGTGAACTCACAGATGACGAAATCGTTTCTGCATGAACTGGATATGCAGAGGTATGCAACTGTATATTTTGGACAGGCAGGTAAGAACAACCTATCGTAATGTTCGGGTCGAGTATTTTGATTAGTCGAACTTTTCTTGGTCCTACACCTTGCACAGAATATTAAAGTACATATAAATACATTTGGACCACTTAATTTAATGACTATCAGAATGTTTAACCAGCATGACAAAAATTATTTCTAAAAACAATCTACTATTGCACCTTTGAATTTTGTCATTGAATAACCCATATAACTAACTATAGCACCCTTGAGGGGGTCGCAGACCAGATGGCGCTCTGTGGCGCGGCAGAAATATGAACAGTGTCCTGAGTCGTAGCTGGGCGCTGCAGACAGCCGCCAACTTGCGGCGTCGGTGTGCGTACACTGATAGCAATCTATGTTTAGAATTCTAAAATGGGGCGGCATGGTGGCGCAGTGGGTAGCGCTGTCGCCTCACAACAAGAAGGTCGCTGGTTCGGCCAGTTGGCATTTCTGTGTGGAGTTTGCATGTTCTCCCCGTGTTGGCGTGGGTTTCCTCCGGGTGCTCCGGTTTCCCCCACAAGTCCAAAGAGATGCTGTATAGGTGAATTGGGTAAGCTAAATTTTTCGTAGTGTATATGTCTGAATGAGAGTGTATAGGTGTTTCCCAGTGATAGGTTGCAGCTGGAGCGGCATCCGCTGCGTAAAACATATGCTGGAAAAGTTGGCAGTTCAATCCGCTGTGGTGACCCATTATTAATAAGGGACTATGCTGAAAAGAAAATGAATGAATGAATGAATGAGTTCTAAAATGCATGATGCTGCATGTGGTGCGGTGAGTCGCCGAGTGGCTTTATAGTTGTGTCTGTCTGCTGCCTACCAACTTTCTGAAAAAAAAAATCCTTTCTGATAGCAAAAACATTAAATTAACTTCAGACATGTCTTTCAAAACAACATTTTCACTGTGGTGAAAAATAAAATTGTTCTCCAACTTCCCAGACAACATGAGGTACGCACTTTTGGGGTCTGTCTTATATACAATTATAGGGTTTTGACCAAAAATATCATATTTTTAGGGTAATGACATCATAAAATCTGATGACAGACATTCAAATCTTAATGCTAAAATCCTAATAGAAGGTTTGAATGTAAATTTGAAGTGACAATTCAATTTTGTGCAGTTTTATATGAATGGTGAAAATAACCGCTGTGGCCATTCTGGTAGTGCTAGGGCTCAAAATTCTTCAGCATTTTAATACTGGGATAAATTATGAAATTGACCGTTTGGCAGCTTTGTTTCCATAAAAGCTGTTTTTGGAGCTTTGAAACTTGTAGGATGTTTTTAAGCTCTTACATGCTGAATAAAAGGAAATTAGATTTCTCATTTGATCACCCATTTAAGGGTGTGTAATACAATAACAACAGCAAGGGAAATTAGACTTTTTTTTAGTGAAACACAACTCAACCTAAAATACCTCTTCAAGACTCTGCCAATGACTATAAAAAAATAAATAATGACACTATGTTCTGAATTAAAATACAGAACCATATGAGCAACATGACCTCCATAAAAGAGTAATGTTATTATTGTGTGTGTTTTAGAGAGTTCTTTACAATGCACTGTAAATCAGTTCACAGTTAAACAAAGATTAAGGAATTAACCCTCAGCTTTCACCTTAGAAGTCGCAACTTCTTTTCCTCTGTACACTCACTCCACTCATCCTCTCGAAAATGAACAGAGATCCTTTTTATTAAACACACTGATCACAATTCATATGCACAATTTCATACAAGCAACGAGGTCAGATTCAATCAAAAGGACTTGATTGCGCAGTAAACCTCTTAATCGTGAAGTTTAATGCCCACAACCACAATTATACTGGTTTCTGGTACAGCTCTATATGGCTATATACTCATATACTCATAAAATTGAGACATATACACTGTAGAAAGTGATTAGTTACTTTACTTTAAAAAATTGAGTAAACCCGTTGCCTTAGAATAGAGGTCTGTGCGGGACTGAATGTTTAGTCCCGCTCCTGCCTGCTCCCGCCCGGTTTTATTCCGCACCCGACCACTCCTGCTGTATATTCAGCATTTGTTTACTCGCTGCCCGTATAGAATAATTTTCTACCCGACCTGACCGTTCCCGCTAAATTTAGATCCGGTTTCCAAAATCTCATGTTAAAATTGGGTACTACCAAACGAGAGAGATAACAGATAAAACTGTAGATTGTGCAAGGATTGTAGGGTAAATGTCAGTTTTGTTTGCTCCTTTGTGATGAGACAGGAGTGCCGCCTTAAACAGTGACGTGCGGTGAGGTTTGTGGCTGGTGAAGCACTGACTCTTACAAAGTCAGATTTACAAACATATCCACTTAATATATTTGCCAACTACCAATTGTGTTTCATATATCATATCAGCATTATTTCTATACACATAGCAGGGATATATTGGGCCAAGGAAGAATGTAAAATGTATAGCGATTAAATATGCCTCCCAAAAAACACCCAGCTGGATGCTACAGAGTCCAGACAGCCTATAACAAGCGACACACACAGCTCCACGGCGGATACGCTTGCTCTCTCTCATTCACACACACACACACACACACACACACACACACA
>CAIGQV010019081.1:3461723-3489267 GCA_903798115.1 Danio jaintianensis | reverse complement strand
ACACACACACACACACACACACACACACACACACACACACACACACGGATGCTCTCTCTCTTGTTTAAGTTTTTATCAGGTTTATCTTAGGTCAGACAGAAAATAACACCATAAATATAAATAACATTGATACATATAGATATACATAACATGCCATAAAAATAAAAAAGCAAGAAATTATCAGGAAACATAATTATACACTAAATAAGTATATAAATAATAAGGTAAATATCACATATATACACAAAATCCATACATACATTAGATAACATGAAAATAATAAATAATAATAATAATAATAATAATAATAATAATAATAATAATAAAACAATAGGATAAAAATAAATAAATAAATGAAAATAATAATAATTACAAAGAAATAAATTAAGATAAAGGTGTTGGAACTGGTAAGTTGACTTGTTTAATAATTAAGTGAATTTTTAATAATTATGCTCACAGTTATTTAATAACAAGGCAACATATTTACACACTTTTGTAAAGTCAACAAATCTCTTTAAAAGCAACCGGTTTACTCACTTATTTAAAGTAACGTTAACTAATCGCCTCTTAAAATGAACCGCCAATTACAGCATATGTTTTATGTGGCGGATGCCCTTTCAGCCGCAACTCATTACTGGAAAACACCCACACACTCTCATTCATACACACAGAAACAGACAAACACACAAATTAATTCGCTACGGCCAATTTTGTTTACCCAATTCACTTATAGTGCATGTCTTTGGACTGTGGGGGAAACCGGAGCACCCGGAGGAAACCCACATGAACACTGGGAGAACATGTAAACTCCACACAGAAATGTCAACTGGCCGACCTGGGATTCGAACCAACGACCTTCACTTTAAAAAACTCTGGGTTTCACACAATTCCTTCATGTTGTCCCCACACAAATCGATTAAGTTAACTTAATCGTTTTCACAAATTTAAGTGGATTGAACATAAAACAATTAAGTTGTCCCTAAAAAAACTTAAGAACTGTGTCGTTTCAACTCATTTTAAATAAGTAGTTTAAACAAGCAGCAAAAGTATTTTTTTTTTGGAGTGTTCTTACTGACAGTGCTAACCACTGAGCCACCATGAATTTGTTTTGTTTGTCAGTTCAGTTCATTTGCTTTATATGGGGGAAAAAGAAGCTCGGACATTCTGCTAAAGATCTTTATTTATGAAGTATCTCTTTAAGTGTTACATGACGCCCTGTGCTTTGACCTCACAGTTTAAAGGAGAAAACAAGAGGAAAGTGAGAGGGAGAGAGCAGAACAGATCATCACATGACGAACGCTCATGTGAAAATCTGCTGCCTGCATTTTCCCAGAGACTGCCTTCACCCGCCTCACTGCTACTACTGACCAGCTCTCAAATACACTTGCCAAAAATGCCTGAAATCCCACTAAATCTGTTATTTACAAAAAAAATTAATGAACTATGCTGCACTTGTTTACAGTTCCTCCAAACATTCCAATGCCAGGTTACCCTGGAGTCTGTGGGGCAAAGAACAGTGTAAACACACATCCTGATCATTTACCACTGCAAAAGACAGGATCTCATCCATTATTGAGTTTTTGGGGGGAATACTTAATTGTTTTATGAATACTTTATTCTCTTAAATTTGTAAAAACTAATAAGATAATGATAGTGTCATGTTGCATGTGCTGTCTTGAAATTATACATGGTTGCTGGTGAATTTTAAGATGGTCCCTTACTGTGACAACAATTTTTTGCTATTTCCAATTCACAAAACGTAACCCTTACATTTGATAGAGGCCCTGGATCTCAGCTGACAGTCTATACAAGGTACACAATGTACTAGTGTATGTATCCTCTGTGACTGAACTCATGATTGTTGCACTACTATGATGCAATCCTCTACCAATCGAGCTTCGCAAATCTCAAATTAATACGTAGATGAAAGGGCCAATGAATTATGTCTTACTTGCGGTAGGAGCGCTATTTCAGAAAACACTCTTATGGGTCGTATTTCAGGAAAGTGATAAACGATCTATAAGGTCGTGTAAGTTGGAGAACAGGCTGGCATTGTGGACAGCCAAATTTGCTGAACTGTGCAAAGAGCTGGAAACCACAGCAGCGCACAATCAAGAATTGAGCATTTGCGCATGATGGACATCATGGCCAGAGAAATACGGCTGTCTCAAAATAATCACTTTAGCATATTGTGCAAGAATATAAAAAAAACCTACTTTAAATTGATAGATTATGTGATCTGTATAGCTATCTAACATGACTAACAGATGTATTGCACTCAAAAAAGTATGTTTACTTTTTGTTCAAACTACGTATTTAAAATGAGCTAAAACAACACAATTCTTGAGGTTTTTTTTGGGACAACTTAATTGTTTGATGTTCAATTCACTTACATTTGTAAAGACTAATAAGCTAACTTAATTCCTTCATATTGTCCTAACACAAATCTATTGCGTGGAACCCAACATTTTTGCAGTGTATATTATAAATAAAGTGAAAGTAAAAGTCGTGACATGTGGCTAAGTATGATGACCCATACTTGAAATTTGCGTTCTCCATTTAACCCATTCAAGTGAACACACACACACACGCACACACACATTGTGAACACACACCTGGAGCAGTGAGCAGCCGTTGCTGCCAGTGTCAGGACTTGAACCTACAACCTTCCGATCAAGTACAACTCTCTGATAATTAGGCCAAGGCTGCCCCATATATTATATATATATATACATTCCCATATAATCTTTTATTTTGTGAAACTTACAATTACAAATATAAATTTTATTTTTAATTGTTTTATGGAATGTAAACTGCTAAAGGACCCAATCACATTCCATATCTGAAAACACGAGACGCACTGCACTGATTGCACTGAAAGAACAGTTTGCTGCGCTTTTTAGTTAAAAGTGAAATGCAGGCGTTTAAACACATGTTTTACATAAGCAGCATGCAAAACACTCACTGGTAATAGACAACACACCACAAAAAAAAAATGCGTTAGGTGCGATCCAGGCCTAAGGGGTTTGTTTTTTGTGGGGTGGGGGGAAGGGTTAAATTTTGTTGCGTTTAAATTTAGTTGTTTAGTTGTTGTAAATTCACTGCAAACCACGACTTCTTGGGGCTTTATATTAATATGTTATGGAAAGGAAAAAATAAAGGCATATTAAAGGGATAGTTCACCCAAAACTGATAATTTTGTCACCATTTACTCACCCTTTACTTCTACCAAATCGGCTTAAATTTATTTCTTCTGTTGAACAAAAAAGAATATATTTTGAAGAAAGTTGAAAACCTAAAACCATTAACTTCCATAGTATTTGTCCTTCCTTCTAAGGAAGTCAATAGTTACAGGTTTTCAGCTTTCTTCAAAATATCTTCTATTGTGTTCAACAGAAGAAAGAAACTCATAAAGGTTTGGAACAAGTCAAGGGTGAGTAAATGGTGAGTAAATATTCATTTTGGGATGAACTATCCCTTTAATATGGAGGCAATGTAAAATGTCAAAAACATTATTGAATCATTGTTATTTGCATTTTTATTGTTATTAGTATTTTGACTGATAAATCCAATTTGTACACCCTTAATAGCAACATACAAGGTATTTACTAAGCTGGGAACAATTCATAAGGAATCTGAACAGCTATAGCAATGACAAACTACACCAAATGCAGAAGCAATGAAAGAAATAGCTTGATTTGTGTCAGTTCAAACCAGAATTGATGTAACTGAAGGTAACTTATCTTTTATGCAGGTTTTTGTGCAACAACACAACAATGCTCAAACTACTACAACAAACAAGCTAGACAACCAATATTTTTGTAACCAATTTCATACTACAGTACTACAGTTGATACTTAAATAGCATTTGATTCCAACAAGCAAAAACAATCCAGTACTTACTTTAATAAACATGAAATCCAACTCCTGGTTCATGTTTAAAGTCCAAACTGCTCTACTTCATACTGAAGGCAAAAAAAAAATTACATCCGTCCTACTTCTGGCAAAGCTGTAAACCACGCTAGGGATTGTTCAATGCATCTGATTGGTTCCCTGATCCCAGAGGGATATACATTGACAACCGAATCTGGGAGACGCTCTTCCGAATGGCTGAGGCTCTAGTCAGCAGAGAGAACTGTTTGTCTGTATCCTTAGCTGTTCTGAGAACAGCCAAACCCTCTAGTGTCACATGAGCAAGAACAGAAGCTTTATTTAATGACTTCGTTCTGCAAAACACACGCATGTACAACAACTGCTGCTTGCTGGAGAGTCGATCAGTGGATAGAAATGAGAATAAAGAAGAAAAAACAAAAACTTTAAAACTTTAAAGCTCCCGCTATAGTGCATGGATGTCATTCCATTTACCACTATACAGACCTTATTTTCCTCCTAGTAATGTAGTGCACATGTTGGCAATCACTCGTATGCTATTTAAAAAAAAAAAGAACCAAGTCATTCACATATCTGTTTATCTCAACAACAAAAAAAAGATAACATAGCTACAACATAGAGTGTGCACATGATGAAAGCATCCATGTTGGACTCATTGGTTCTGAAAAACTAAAGCTGAAGTTTAAAAATGTATTGTGGTGTAACACAAAAACTAATTAAAACTAATTTAATTATATTAAATTATAAAAACAAATAATAATAATAATTCTAAAACATTTTAAAATACATGTTTCAAGGTAAATACTCTAAGTTTGGACATGTTGTGATATGCGATGCTAAAGGTTACTTATGCTAACAGCTGACATAATAAAAATGGATTCTTGCTTATAAGAATTTTTTTTCTTTTTGCGTGTTTGTCACTTAAACATTTAAAAAACACAAACTCTAAAACATTTTAAATACATGTTTCAAGGCAAATACTGAATAAGTTTGGACGTGTTGTGATATGCGATGCTAAATGCTACTTATGCTAACAGCTGACATAATAAATATGCATTCTTGCTTATGAGAGCACCACAGACTGCTTAAAGAACTTAGACCAAGATGTGATTGTGCTTGTGTATTTATTTGATTTCACCACATTTCATTTGGATCTTCCCTGTGCCTCTGTTGAGTTTTGAATTCCGCATTCACACAATAATTTTTCTCCAGTTTATCATTTAAAGTGAGCACCCCTGTTCCTTTGACTAAAATGATAACAGTATATAGAAACGGATCTCTTGAGCAAATGAATTTATTGAATATTAATAGGAATGCTCATTCTATCTACATAAAGAGATTTTGCAAACAAATGAGAATTCATCAATATTTTTCCAAATCTGTCTGTTTTTGAACTTGACAGCACGTATGAAGTACTTTGAGCATTCCTGTGACTGACTGCACTGCACATAAAGGCAGGCAGTGACTAAACAGCTATGTGTTTTTACATTTAATGTGACATAATGCTGAATACCTGCTTGTCTACAGCTGACACTTATAAATTCCTGGTCAAAATTCTTTGTGAATTAGAGTACGTATGTCAATGTAAGTTACTATTACTCTGTGAGACAGAATTTCCTATTATGTTTTTGCCTCGCCTGATAAACTTTATGATGTTGCTTAAAAAGGCACTTTAGGAACAGGATTTAGGGTGTACTTACACTAGGTTTGTATGCGAATTGAAATAGTGCACTATTTGAGAGAGCAGCCATTTCTAGTGGTGTCTGAAATCATAGTGGAGTTTTTGAAGTGCTCTTAATCAATCCCACAATGCACAGCAATAAGGAGTGTACAACTGATGTACACTCGACAGACAGAAAATACCCATAATGCACTATAAGAGTTCCCATGCTGAATGAATCCTGCATCTGAATATAAAATGTCATCCACAGCGGAATTCTATCGGTGTAAGTTTCAAAATAAAATATTATTTAATTAAAGAAATATTTGTTTACATGATAGAACTCAAAATACTTTGTTTCATTACTAATAAACAGCTCACTAAGTGTTAAATAACTATCACAGGGTTCAAAAAGTTTAAAATCTAGTCTGTCTGAGGGATTTATCCACCAGTAAAGCACAAGCGTGTGTGTAAAAAAGTGTTTGCCCCCTTACTGATTTCTTTTTTTTTTCTATGTTTGTCACTTTAATGCTTCAGATTAACAAAAACAATGTAAATATTAGCCAAAGATAACAAAAGTAAACACGTCATGCAGTTTTTAAATAAAGGCTTTTATTATTAAGGGAAAACAAAATCCAAAACTACATAGCTGTATGTGAAAAAGTGTTTGCCCCCCTGTTAAAACATAACTCTGGTTTATTAATCTTGAGTTCCACTTCCCTAGCCACACCCAGGCCTGATTACTGCTACACCTGTTCACAATTAAGAAATCACTTAAATAGGACCAGCCTGACAAAGTGAAGTAGACCAAAAGATCCTCAAAAGCTAGACATCATGCCGAGACACAAAACAATTCAAAAACTCTAGCAGTCTGGAAAAGGTTATAAAGACATTTCTAAAACTTTTGGACTGCAGCGAACCACAGTGACAGCAACAACTCATTCAGGAGGTCACAAAAGACCCCTTAACAACATCCAAACCACTGCAGGCCTCACTTCTTCAGTAAAGGTGAGTGTTCATGACTCTACCATAAGAAAGAGACTGGGCAACAACAATTCCAAGACAAAAACCACTGCTAGGTAAAAAGGACATAAAGGCTCATATCAGATTTGCCAGAAAACACAGTGATTATCTCCAAGACTCCAAAACAAAAGCTGAACTTTTTGGAAGGTGTGTGTCCCATTATCTGTGGTTTAAAAGTAAGACCACATTTTAGACAAATAACATCATACCAACAGCAAAATTTGGTGGTGGAAGTGAGATGGTCTGGGGCTGTTTTGAGGCTTCAGGACCTGGAAAACTTGCTGTGATAAATGGAACCATGAATTCTGCTGTGTACCAAAATATTCTGAAGGAGAATGTCTGTTAGTGAGGTCAAGCTGAAGGGAAATTTGGGTTCTGCAGCAGGACAATGATCGAAAGCACACCAACAAGTCCACTTCTGAATGGTTGAAGAAAAAAAATTAAGACTTTGGAGCGGCCTGGTCAAAGTCCTGAACTGAATCCAATTGGGATGCTGTGGCATGACCTTAAAAAGGCGGTTCATGCTCAAATACTCTACAATGTGGCTGAATTACAACAATTTTGCCAAGATGACAATGCTAAAATTCCTCTACAGCAGTGTAACAGACTCATTGCAAGTTATTGATAACGCTTGATTGCAGTTGTTGCTGCTAAGGGTGGCCCAACCGGTTTTTAGGTTTAAGGGGTAAGGGGTTAAAGGGGTTGTGTAGTTTTGTATTTAGTTTTTCCTTAATAATAAAAACATTAATTTCAAAACCGCACTATATGTTATTAAAGTGTGACAAACATGCAAAAAAAAAAAATAATCAGTAAACACTTTTCACACCACTGTGAATGTAAAACTGGAATGACATAGGTTTGTGAAGTACCTATCTGCAGATTTTTTTTTTAATGCAAACATTAGAAATGAGCAGCTTATGTTTATTTTTAATAAGATCTTTGATCATTTCAGCCTCAACTGACTAACAGCAAACCGGCAGTTTTATGTGTGAGAATATCACAATATAACATAAAAAATCACAGAATCAGTGTCGCAGAAATAAATCGAAGAACAAAAAGGGTAGCACAACCTCTCCACAAAATCTGTATTTTTGCTAACATATCAAGAGTATATGTAACTATAGCCTCATGTGAAAATGCAAATTCACATTCTGTTATAAAGCTCTGGTGATTCTGCAAAAATGTTGTTCCATAAGAACCAGCCTGAGGCCCGAATTCCGTAATACTAGCGAAAGAACAGGCCATTCCCAGCATCAATGTGAGTTTTATCCTGAGAACATGCGCACACACAAAGACCTGCGTGTTCTCAGGGCTCTCTACAAACCCAAGGAAATTGTGGATATGGCTTCCTGGATTTAGTGACCTTTGAGAAACGATAGGAAAATCTCATGCTGACTGCAGACTGCCAAATAAAATATTTAGACATGACATCATCATAGTTAAGATCATTACAATAAGTATTCTGTGTGCTACATCATAATAAGCCACAGAGACACTAGACTGCGCTGTATTGAAGGAACTGTTAATCTAAAAATCAATATTCTGTCATAAGTTTCACATCTGCAGTGTAGTACAAAGCTTACACTGCAGCCTTCTTTGTTCATTTAAGGTCTTGAAAGCGGTTTCAAGTGTTTTGGTTGATATTATGAAAAAATGGCAAATCTTGAACAACAAAAATAAGCATGACATGAATACATCCAACTTGACTGGTATTCCAGTGAAATTATGTTTGAGCATGTGATATGTGAAAACCAATCCTCATTGATGTTACTTAATATTATTTACATTTTAGTTTCCTTTCTCAAAGTGTCAACTGAATGTCTCAATTTGATTTAAGGTTGAATAAAGGTTTAAAGTTTGATCTGATTATTCATACAAAGTGACTGTCACTTCAGAAGACTTTCCAGCTTAAGACATTTCTGTGGTTTATGAAGCTTCAAAGTTTTAGACCCCATTGACTTACAGTAGTATGGGCAAAAACAGCCTCCAAAATAATAATTAATGAAATCATACAGGTTTATAGTGTTTTATTTTTACACTTATCCTATATAATATCCTATCCTATACAATATTAATTTATATCTGCATGACCAAAACTATCAGTATGATATACAGTACTGTGTTAATCCGTCAATGTGCCTGTAATGAATTTATTGCACTAAATAATATTGCACAATAATTTAGTGCGTTGCATATTGTGGTGTGGGTTCATCTGCTTGCCTTTTAGCCTATGCAGAATATATCTTTAACAAATTGCATGAACTTGTTTTGTAAATTACAGTTTCTTAATGCAGTAAGCAGAGCCATAACTAATCATTTATGCAATTTGAAGGGCAACGCAATGCACCCATTACTAGGAATCAAGCTCACTAATTTGATTAGCCGATATTGGAGCATTGTTAACTTGTCAGAAAACAAACCTGATGATAAACTATAAAGCTTACATCAAATATGACTTTTTATTATTTTATTATTTTTATCTTGAAATCATATTCTCTTGTCTTCAGGTCGTCTTTGGTTTGAAAATTATGTGCGCTGCTGCCAAAAAATTCGAAATATTCAAAATTAAAACTTCTTTCGAAAAGAGATGTTAATTAGCATCAGAAACTGCCAGTAGCAAATCAAATATTGGCTTTTGGCTCATTCACTAAATATTGGGTTATACATATTCTAGCTAAAAAAAAAAAAAAAAAAGGAAATACCTTCAGTTCCTTCATGTTTTCTGTCCTCCTCAGAAATCATGATTTGGCTGTACTGTATCAATATCAATATTAGAGCTGCCAATGACAAATCTGAAATTTTATGTTTCACAAGCTTCATAACCAATCAATATCTTTTTTTCAATATATATCAGCGACAGATCAAAGAAAACATTTAAATAATGCTAAATTATATATTTATAATTTGTACAGGGAATCTGGTCAACCAAGGTTGTGTGTTGTGGGTTATTCTTTTATATTCAGTATTAGAACTGAACGATATTGGAAAAATCTAGCATTTTATATATATTTTGTAATTCTGCGTTATATATTGATATGAATACAGTTTCACCAGATGACTTGAATAGCTACAGTTGTTACAGTTGTTGTTATATTCAGCATAAATAACACACTGTAACAATGAAGGCATATACAGTTGTCGTTATTCTTTGTTGTTTTTATTTCTTATACTTATATTTTGTTTCTTTTCTTTTTATGTTTGGAAAAGTCATGCTAAAATGTTCTGTTAATAAAGAAAAAAAAGATATGCAAAGTTGTAAAAAAAAATCTGTGTTTTTGAAACTAATGAAGATAGCAGAAGTCAGTGATTTATTTTAATTATATAGCCTGACATGATTACTGTTCCAAAACATTTTAAATGTTTCTTAAAATACAATATATTATGTTCTACGGGCCAAAAGTTGCTGTTTTTTTTAACCCAGACATTTAAAAATAAATATTTTAGAGCAGTAACCACAATACGGTGATACAGTGCTATTTGTATCCAAGGTTATCATAAGTCAGAATCTTATTCATGCCTAATACCAATATAAAACATGTATAAGTCAATCATTAAATGACCCACAACTTGCCTAGAAAAAAAAACAGCTATATAATTCGACCACAAAAACCAACCATGTTACCCATATTAAAATGCATTAGTCTATTACAAAATAACCTTTGTAGAGCTACAGATCATTGCTACTTGTGAAAGGCCTGAATCCAAATAAACATTCTGCGCTCTAGGACTAGATTTCAAAAGAATCCATCAGTGCATTTACAATAAGACAGCTGCATCATGGGGGATGGGTGAGCCTCCCCCCTTCTCTCTCTCTCTCTTCAGTAAAACAACCAGCCATTCGTCATCTGAGACATCATTATGACCATATGTGATGACGTCACATTCAGGCTGCTACGCAACATTATCACACTTATTTTTGTCTTCAAAGAGACACGCCTTAAATATGTACAGGCCACAGCAAGAGACCGAAAACAACTACTCTCTGCAAGATGCAGACTGTGTTGTTAGAGCACGCTCACATCAGCACCAGAGATGCTCCCATCATCCCATGCAGGCAACAATGCTCACATCAGCACCGCCCGCATCCCACTGGCACTCAGCCATCAACCACAACTGTGACCCATATCAATACATCCTTTGAAAACCTCTTGCTTGTCTTGCACTTGAGAATTTTTTAGCGTCTGACTATCAATAGTGCATCTAACACAGCCCACGGCTTACGCATGCATTCATTCTCAGTAAAAAATGACAAGCAATGCAGTGTTTCATCAACATTCAATATAAATGTTATGTTCAACGCTGCATTTCTCAATAATGTTGACATTTTAAAGAGTAAATAGCGTGTTAATCTCTCATAACGAAACAATAATACACAAGAAACTGTCGTATTAGAACGTAAACAATGGGTTATTCATCAGGAATAAAGCATGTGTGGTGAAATACATAATTCATATGATCAGAGGGCAATAATGTCAACATATGCCCTACGATGACAACACAACCAATATGCAATCAGCAATAACCGCGCTTTTTGTCAACACGCTGGCATTTCATTTACAGCCTTGGCATTTATATTTGACGTCCAGACGGTCAGATGCTGAGTGTGTGAGTTTACCTTTGTATATAATTCAGACGCAGCCATGATGATGATGGTCGCTCGGTGTTCCAGCAAATCACAGTCAGCTGAACATCCGAACGGTCGCGAACATTCAAGTCTCTCCGGTGGTTTTCACTCAGAGAAAGGTCTTCAGGAGGACGTCATGAATCCAGAGGCTTCTGCTCATTCCTCACGGAGCTGCTGCTCGTGTGTGTGAGTTTTTTTTTTGGCGTGTCTCTGTTCGTTCTGGGTACGATCTATGCAGAGAATGAGTCAATGAAATCGCGGTTGCCATGACCGAGAGGAATAATGACGCAAGAGTGCGCTCTGGTGGACAAGAGTGGATCATCACACGCTGGCATCCCACCAGTTTTCTAAAATTTAACTTTATTTTATTTTATTTTATTTTTGTATTTTAGAGAAATTAATAAAATAAAAAAAGAAAACTATGTCAGAAAATGTTTTTGTAATTTGATCTCTTACATGATTTAAGTAAACAATTGTTTAATGAATAAGTCTTTTTTAATTATTTTGACAACACAAACATGTTTACTTTTACAATATGTATAGTTATTTTTTTCATAATATGTAAATATTTTAAAATAATATTTTTTTTAATTAAGTGTTATAATAAGCATAGTCATATGCTGATTTGGTACTATAAAAATTCTTAACAGTATCAACTTAATGTTTTGTAAAAACAACAAAAAAAAAGTGATTATTCATTCATAAGAGTTAAAAATAACATTTAATTACTTACCAATGATTCACATTTAATACTAAACACCAAAATCTGCATCCAACATTGATAATAATGAGAACCAACATTCAGCGTTCACATATTAAATTGTAATTTATTCCTAAATTTACTGAATTTCACCCTTGGTAGTAGTGCTGTCAAATCATTAATCATAATTAATCTCATCCAAGTTTGTATTTACACAATATATGTGTGATTACTGTGTATTTATCACACACGCACACGCACACACACACACACACACACACACACATATATATATATATATATTGGTATTGGTGGTTTATGAGGACTCTCAATTGGCATAATGTATGCTATACAGAATGCTTTTCCCCGATACTTCACATTAACTGGCATAACTGCAATAATTCAGGAAACTATTCCAGGATGCTGAATGTGAATTGACCAATTATCTCCCCTTCTGCTGGAAAGTTTTTCATACATGCAGGCTCTATAATGTCAAATACCTCACTGGCTATTTTCTCACTGTTCACATCTAGGTGTATCTACATTTCCACACATCACCATAACTCTATATTTATAGAAGATGACACTACCAAAATGCCTTGCCAGTCAACTTTTTTAAACACATTTTTCATTCATTCATTCATTCATTCATTTTCCTTTGGCTTAGTCCCTTTATTCATCAGGGGTCGCCACAGCGGAATGAACCGCCAACTTATCCAGCATATGTTTTACACAGCGGATGCCCTTCCAGCTGCAACCCAGTACTGAGAAACACCCATACACTCTCCCATTCACACACATACATACACTACAGCCAATTTAGTTTATTAAATTCACCTATAGCTCATGTATTTGGACTGTGGGGGACACCGGAGCACCCAGAGGAAACCCACGCAAACATGAGGAGAACATGCAAACATGAAACAGAAACGCCAACTGGCCCAGCCAGGGCTCGAACCAGCAACCTTCTTGCTGTGAGGCGACAGTGCTAACCACTGCGCCACCTAATCATATTTTTAACATTTATTAATTTGACAAGAAATAGATGTCTCAAGTTCTTTAGTTACAAAATATTGGAAAGTAAATTAAGTCAATTATAAGCTGCAAAAGGTTTGGAAATCCTATGGAAACCCTATAAAAAAAATTTTTTCAAATGTATTTGCAAAAGTACACAGTAAAGGAGAAATTGACAGATTTTTTAGACAAAAATTAAAATTCATCATTTTTCAACCTTCACTTGTTTAAAACCTATTTGAGTTTCTTTCTTCTGCTGAACACAAAGGAAGATATTTGGTTGATGGGTCCCAACCAGCATTCTTCTAAATATCTTATTTTTTGTTCAACAGAATGAAGTACCTCATAAAGGTCTAAAAAACACAATAGGGGGAATCTATTATGTGAGGTAATTTTTTTCATTTTTTGGGGTGAACCCTTTCAATTGAAATCCATATTTATTGAGAAAATATAGAAAACTTAAAAAACAGAAGTGGACAGTACTATGCAATATACACACTCAATTTAACAAGGAATTAAAGAAGTAGTTACCAGTTTCCAAATGATTTAGCAACTGATTTATATCATGTACATGTGTACATTTCCCCCTGGACTAGTAATTATTAAAGATTTACACACTATTGCACTCTAATACATTGACTTATTCAATTATTTTCATATAATTGTCTTTAAAGGGGTCCTATTATGCAGTTTTATGCAAAAGTTTGGGCACCTCTCTGTGGCTGCATAGTAATGTGCTCTTTCTTTATAAGAGAAAATAACAGTGAAATTCCATTCGGTTTCTAGAGAAAGCTAGATGTTTTTCAGACAGAAATACGTAGTGTAACAATATTGAGATGTGTGAAATTAAATTGAAACTGAAAAATAGGTATTGCAAAAGTTTGGGCACCCTATCTTTTGTGTGGATTTCAAAACCTGTAGTCACTTAATGCTGATTGATTACAACACAAAAATGATTTGAGTGATGCTGCGGTCACACTAGAGTTTGTGCGTGCGAAATTCTGTTGTACGGCGCTGCGGAAAGGGGCGGGATTAAACAAAATGATGAGACATTTAAAAAAGTGAGCGATTGGTCCATGTTTTAAATTTCTGTCAAAATGTTCAAAATGTTTTGATCTTTGATTGGTCTCACGCAATCATGTGATGTGATTTCGCAGGTCAGAGTTCACCAAGCTTGAACTTTCCAACGTAGCGAACTGCGAAACTTGTTGCACGAGCTTGCGTTTCTGGTCTGACGCATTCGGAAGTCTATGGGGAGAAAAGTCCAGTGTGATCACGGCTTCACTCAGTGAACCTTAACAATCCTAACACAGGTGGAACCAATCATGAAAAAGGATATTTAAGATAGCTGATTGCTAGTTGTGCTTCTCCTTATGGTAAACCAGAAAGAAGCAACATGGGAACCTCAAAAGAACTTCCTAATGACCTAAAAACTATGGATAATTAATCAACATGAATTAGGAGAAGGATGCAAAAAGCTATCACAAAGGTTTAAAGTCTCTATCTCCAGTCAGAAATATCGTAAGAAAATGGAAGGCCACATGGACAGTTCTTGTGAAGGAAAGATGTGATAGGCCAAGAAAAATATCTGAAAGGCAAAGGCCAAGAATGGTTAGAATGGTCACAAACAAACCACAGACCACCTCCAAAGAGCTCCAGGAACATCTTGCTGCTAATAATGTCATTGTACATCGTTCCACAGTCCAGCGCACACTTCACAAAGAATAGCTCAATGGAAGGGTGATGCAGAAGAAGCCTTTTCTGCATTCTGCCAACAAGAAGAGTCATTTGAGGTATGCAAAGGCTCATCTGGACAAGCCTGAATCATTTTGGAAAAAATGCGTGGCGGAAAAAGAACACAGCATTCACAGTAAAATACAGTGCATCCGGAAAGTATTCATAGCGCTTCACTTTTTCCACATTTTTTTCTGTTACAGCCTTATTCCAAAATGGATTAAATTAATTGATTTCCTCAAAATTCTACACACAACACCCCATAATGACAATGTGAAAAATGATTTTTTTGAAATTGTTGCAAATTTATTAAAAATAAAAAACCTGAAAAATCCCATATACATAAGTATTCACAGCCTTTGCAGTAAAGCTCTAAATTGAACTCAGGTACATTCTGTTTCCACTGATCATTCTTGAGATGTTTCAGCAGCTTAATTGGAGTTCATTCATTCATTTTCTTTCTCGGCTTAGTCCCTTTATTAATCTGGGGTCGCCACAGCGGGATGAACCGCCAACTTATCCAGCATATGTTTTACGCAGCGGATGCCCTTTCAGCCGCAACCCATCTCTGGGAAACATCCATACACACCCATTCATACACATACACTACGGACAATTTTTTAGCTTACCCAATTCACCTATACCGCATGTCTTTGGACTTGTGGGGGAAACCGGAGCACCCGGAGGAAACCCACGCGAACACGGGGAGAACATGCAAACTCCACACAGAAATGCCAACTGACCCAGCCGAGGCTCGAACCAGCGACCTTCTTGCTGTGAGGCGAACGTGCTACCCACTGCGCCACCGCGTCGCCCCACTTAATTGGAGTTCACCTGTGGTAAATTCAGTTGATTGGACATGATTTGAAAAGGCATACACCTGTCTACATAAGGTTCCAGGGTTGACAGTGCATGTCAAATTTGAGGAAGCTCCTGGTGTATTATAGCCCCTCACGTCCACTAAGCTCAATTAATTCTGGACAATTGATTATTCCTAGAATATCAAAATCAACTGTAGGTGGTAGATCTTTCTCATATCTGGCACCTAAACTCTGGAACAGCCTTCCTAGCACAGTTCGGGAAGCAGACACACTCTGTCAGTTTAAAACTAGATTAAAGACACATCTCTTTGCATTATTCATTCATTCATTCATTTTCTTTTCGGCTTAGTCCCTTTATTAATCTGGGGTCGCCACAGCGGGATGAACCGCCAACTTATCCAGCATATGTTTTACGCAGCGGATGCCCTTCCAGCCACAACCCATCTCTGGGAAACATCCATACACACCCATTCACACTCATACACTACGGACAATTTTAGTTTACCCAATTCACCTATACCGCATGTCTTTGGACTTGTGGGGGAAACCGGAGCACCCGGAGATAACCCACGCGAACACGGGGAGAACATGCAAACTCCACACAGAAATGCCAACTGACCCAGCCGAGGCTCGAACCAGCGACCTTCTTGCTGTGAGGCGAACGTGCTACCCACTGCGCCACCGCGTCACCCTCTTTGCATTAGCATACACATAAAACACAAATGTTTTTGAAATACAAATTCTCTAAAGGATTGTTAGTCTGCATTATTTAGGGCAACCGGAGCTGGGAACACTTCCCAAAAGACATTATAATTTGAACGGCATCTGCGGTTATGTTAGTCTTTTTTATTATTCCCGAGGTTTCCATAATCCTGGACCAGGCCGTATTCTGAGCAGCTGCTGTGGTGGTCACGGAGGAGTGAAGAGCATGAGACTGATTCCTCTAAGACCCCAGTGACAGACGAGTCTTCGCATTGATCCTGAAGGCCCAGCCTGTACACCAGCCGGTGACCTCTCCCACCTGCAGCTTCTCCACGATGGACGTCCTACGTTCTCCAGCCTCCGGCGCCTAGACTGCAGCTCTGCACAAGACGTTTGGCCATAGGAGAAATGGTCGTGCCCAACTGAGCCTGGTTTCTCTCAAGGTTTTTTTTCCTTCACTTTCGCCAATTGGTGAAGTTTGTTCCTCGCCGCTGTCACCACTGGCTTGCATGGTTCGGGACTTGTGGAGCTGCGCATCGATGGATTTGCTCTTCAGTGTTTGGACTCTCAGCAGTGAAAATTAAACCACACTTAACTGAACTAAACTGAACTTAAACTCTGAAAACTGGACTGACACTGTTTCAATTTACTATAATCTTCTATTTTAAGCTGCTTTGACACAATCTACATTGTAAAAGCGCTATAGAAATAAAGATGAATTGAATTGAAAAAGCACAAACCAAGTATGAAGACAAAGGAATTGTCTGTAGACCTCCGAGACAGGATTGTCTCGAGGCACAAGGCTGGGGAAGGTTACAGAAAGTTCCTGCTCCTCTGAAAGTTCCAATGAGCACAGTGGCCTCCATCATCCGTAAGTGGAAGATGTTTGGAACCACCAGGACTCTTCCTAGAGCTGGCCGGCCATCTAAGCTGAGTGATCGGGGGAGAAGGGCCTTAGTCAGGGAGGTGATTAATAACCCGATGGTCACTCTGTCTGAGCTCCAGCGTTCTTCTGTGAAGAGAGGAGAACCTTACAGAAGGACAACCATCTGTGCAGCAATCCACCAATCAGGCCTGTATGGTAAAGTGGCCAGACGGAAGCCACTCCTTAGTAAAGGGCAGCCCACCTGGAATTTGCCAAAAGGCATCTGAAACAAAATTCTCTGGTCTGATGAGACTAAAATTGAACTATTTGGAATGAATGCCAGGCGTGACGTTTGGAGAAAACCAGGCACCGCTCATCACCAGGCTAATACCATCCCTACAGTGAAGCATGGTGGTGGCAGCATCATGCTGTGGGGATGTTTTTCAGCAGCAGGAACTGGAAGACTAGTCAGGATAGAGGAAAAGATGAATGCAGCAATGTACAATGTAGACATCCTGAATGAAAACCTGCTTCAGAGTGCTCTTGACCTCAGACTGGGGTGACGGTTCATCTTCCAGCAGGACAATGACCCAAAGCATACCGCCAAAATATCAATGGAGTGGCTTCACAACAACTCGGTGAATGTCCTTGAGTGGCCCAGTCAGAGCCCAGATCTAAATCCTATTGAACATCTCTGGAGAGATCTGAAAATGGCTGTAAACCATCGCTTCCCATCCAACCTGATAGAGCTTGAGAGGTACTGCAAAGAAGAATAGGCAAAAATTCCCAAAGACAGGTGTGCCAAGCTTGTGGCATCATATTCAAAAAGACTTGAGGCTGTAATTGCTGCCAAAGGTGCATCAACAAAGTATTGAGCAAAGGCTGTGAATACTTATGTACATGTGATTTTTCAGGTTTTTTATTTGTAATAAATTTGCAACAATTTCAAAAAATCTTTTTTCACATTGTCATTATGGGGTATTGTGTGTAGAATTTTGAGGAAATAAATGAATTTAATCCATTTTGGAATAAGGCTGTAACAGAAAAAAATGTGGAAAAAGTGAAGCGCTATGAATACTTTCTGGATGCACTGTATGGTGGGGGCTCCATCATGTTGTGGGGCTGTGTGGCGAGCACAGATACTGGAAAACTTGTCAGAGTTGAAGGTCGCATGGATTCCACCCATTATCAGCAGATTCTGAACAACAATGTTCAGGAATCAGTCAAAAGGCTGAAGTTACGGCAAGGTTGAATGTTTCAGCAGGGCAATGACCCAAAGCACAGTTCCAGATATACCAAGGAATTCATCCTCAGACACAATACAATGTTGTAGAATGGCCATCACAGTCCCCAGACTTGAACATCATTGAAAATCTATGGATTGATTTGAAAAGGGCCGTTCATGCTCGGCACCCGTCAAACATGACTGAACTGGAGAAATTTTGCAAGGAAAACTGGTCCAATTCTTTAGCAAGAATTCAGGCACTTATCCTTGGCTATTAGAACTTCTACAGGCTGTTATTTCAGAAAAAGGTGGATCTACAAAAGATTCATATCATTTTTCTGTTGGGGTGCCCACATTTTTGCACCTGTCTGTTTTTGTTAAGACTTAAATTGCATTGCACCAGTTGATTAAATAAATGTTATGTCAGAACTGAAATGTTGCTTTTTTCCTTAGTGTATAAAATATTTCCAAATGAAATTGCTGATTTGAAAGGCCAGCAGGCTATGGCTTGAAAATTATCAGGGGTGCCCAAACTTTTGCATAAATCTGTATGCCCTCATTGTTGGTGATAAAAACATAATTTCACATAATTTTCATTGTTAAAATAGCTTTCTCCTCAAACCTGACACAAACAGCACGATTAGTTTCGCGTTTCTCGTTTCCGAAAAAAATGTGTTGTGATATGCTAGCCGTTCCAGTGAAGCTCATTGAACGCCCCCTGTTGGCTGGATGTAGTACAGCTCATCATAAATCCCACCTTCTCCCTTCTCCACGTAAACGAATGAAAGCAGAGTCCAAATGAAAAAACATAAAAATCACATAAAAAATTTGTGATTTAAGGCATTTGTTATCATGCTGGTAGGTTTGTTTACTTTTTTTTATTATTATTTTTGTATGTTTTATGTACAGTGGCGGGTTAAGGATTTTATGGTGGCTTAGCCTGTCACTCCAGTTAATGTCTTAAATTTTCTTCTAAAATGAGCATTTGTCTCAGCCTCCTATGATTATATTCAGTAATGTCACGTCAAAGGCAATGACAATAACCTATTCTTTGCTGAGGTACACGTACTTACTGTTTGCATGGCTGCAAAATTCTCCCTCTTCTTTGTTTTAAAAGTGCAATTACTGAACTTAGCCTGATAAAAATGGTCATTTTAGAAGAAAAGTTTCAGATTGCACTTACATATATAATTTAAATTAATATTTTTGAATCTGTACAAGAAAAAAAAAAATCACCTTTCATCACCTCGTTTTCCATCTTAATCTTTAATCTAAATAAGACTTAATTTCTCGTGCCATTTTTGTCAAATAAATGTATTTTTGATTTAATTATGTTAAATACTGTACACATCAATTGTATTTTAAGGCCCCTAATCCGAATATATTTGATTATAAAATAAAAAAATAACGCAACCAAGAAGATCTCTAAATTCCATTTAAAAAGTTTAGCATGACAGTCTGCTAATGCTTTGGTAGTTTAAGTTAAATAAATTACAAATATTCAACCCAATATCAAAGACAATTCTCAAAAAGCATTACCTTCATTTGTGGTAAAGACAGACAACAAAAATCGACTCAAAAGCACAGAAGGTTTGTAAAACTATTTTATTTACAAGTCAAAATGGCTCAAAAGCGGCCACAGTCTATGCTCATGCAAACCGTGGACAATTGACTGTAGTGCGACGATGTGTGTGTGAGGAGCCGACAGACAACCAACTGTCTCCCTCCTCTGCATAGAAGACAATGTACAGGAGATCTCATGGAGTTTACTACACACCAGAAGGTGGAGAAGCAATCCTCACTGCCCGGTGTCTACATCCAGACACAAGTGATGTATGAAAAAGGTACGTGTGGCGTTCTAGAACTGCTTGCCAATCTGTGCATTGGCACTACATCATTGTAAGGCTTTAAGCTCTATGATACAAGGCAAGATGACAGCAGCCTCAGAGATCTGCATTACATGCTATCAAACATGACGAACCGAGTGTCCTCCACTTAAAGCTGAAACGTGACCAAAAAAACGAAAAGAAACGAGCATTCTCATGAAAGAAACAGGGTGCAGATCAACCACATTATTAGAGGTTACTTTCAATTCACAATCAGTTCAAGCACTTAAGTCCATAATCATGGAAAGGTTCATCCCAAAATGAAAACTCTGGTCAAATTGACTCACTTTCTGAGATATCCACAACACTTTTTTGGGGGGATTTTATATCCGGGCTGCATTCCATTCACACAATGGAACAACCACACAAATTAAACGGCAACAATCACGGAAGTAAAAAACAAAAAATTCATGTACCCTTTAATTCAAAAGGCCATTTGAAATGGCTAGTTTTGAGAACTTCAGTTTGGCAATGATTTTTCTCTGAAGTGCTTCTAAAGTATGGTGGTTTCTGTGTTTTTATCATTCATCAGCCAAAACGGTTTCCAATATTGTTCCTCTGTACCATTATAGCTGTTATATGGACAATTATTGTAAAATTAGAATGACTTTTTAATATATTCTTTATTATTATTATTATTATTATTATTATAACTATCAGTGTGATCAGGTGTCCATTTCAGAAAGGAGGTAAACTAAAAACTCTGAAAAGGGAAACTCTGTTTTTTGTGTTTCAGAATGGGATGTATATCAAACTCAACAAAGAGTCAAGCCCATTTCTAAAAGGGAGGTAACTGATATTCAGAGTCAGTTACCATGGTAACTTACACTGTAAACCTAAACTGGGCAGAAACAGGCTTTCTTTGGCAAACCCAAAGTTTCTTTCAGTCTTCCCTACCTTTTAAACGTTTAGGTACTTTCATTCATGCACGCTGCAAAAATGCTTTTCATACTAGGTATTTTACAGTATTTTTTAAGTACAAATATGAAAAAGCAACTACACTTGAATCAAGATGGTATTTCTTTATATGAAAATTATATTAGATATTTAGGGGCCATTTAACATGTCAATGTTTTCAGCCAAAAACTGGAAACTGTGTTTTGCCTTTACGTTTACAGGGCAACTGTGTTTTTGGGACTGAAAACACAAATTTGAAAACCAAAGTAGACAATTTAGAAGAATGCCACCGTTGTTCGTGTCTGCGTAAACACATGAAAATGAGTGTACCCATTTTCAGATTTATGCGTTTTCAAACAGTCATTTTCAGGTGTTTACACAGACATGACAAAGGTGGTGCTTTAAAAAAAAATTCTACTTTGTAACCATTTTAAGCTTTATGTGTTTTCAAACAAATTAGAAGTATTTTGAAAATGCTACTGTTGTCGTGTCCGCGTAAACATCCGAAAACGAGTCTTTGATAACACAAAAATCTGAAAACAAGTTAAAAAGTAGAACTTAAAAAAAAAAAACTAAAAAAACACCGTTGTCAAGTCTGCGTAAACACAGAAACGAGAGTCTTTGTAACCCGTTTTACAGATTTATGTGTTTACAAAGTATAAGTTTTTGAAAACACCACTGTTGTCGTGTCTGCATAAACAACCGTTGTGTCTGCGTAAATACCTGAAAACGACAAGTCAAGCATGTGCATGGTACGTGTTTAGGAGAGACTAGATTAAAGGCAAGCACGAACAAACACAACAATGGCGGAGTACATAGTAGCGTTGATGTTTCCAAAAACTATAGAATACACAAGACATGTCATTCGTAAAATTTTGAATGGGGAAAAGTGTAACGGTCAATATGGTGAATGAAGCCCCGCCTTCTAGTACAGGAGCCAATCATCAATCGCTATAGACTGATGATTCTCTAGGGGGAGGGGGGAGGACCAGACGCGAGTTCTGCAGATTTTGTGTGATTGGTGATACTTAATATGAAATTTAACGGTAAACTTGTTTCCCCATTCAAACATAATGCCCGAGCATACTGCCCGAGAGGAGTTTCAAAGATGGCCACTGAGTGAAATGACTTGCCTTAAAGGGACTTTGATGTTTCTCAAGTGTTTGCCAAGTCAGCAAAGTGCGGATTTACTTCACATTACAACCAACAGCGAAGCAGCATCATGCATACACTGCAAATTATACATGCATACCAGTCAGGCCTGGTATACGTAATACAGCACTGATTACCGTTTTTGCAGATGTGTAAACGTGGATCGTTTTGAAAACATTGTTTTAATGTTACACTCTTATTGCAATGCAAGGGAAAAACGTTTCCATTTTTGGCCTACGTCGTTGACATGTAAACGTAACCTTAGTCTTATTTGCTGGGCACATTTAAATTAAAAACATTTTGTGTTTGTCTGCTAGTGAGAAATTAAAAATAATCTTAATGCAAATTGAAAACCAGACTATTCTGAGTGTCAAGTGCAAATATACAGTAGCTTCACCCTCAAATGTCATAAAAGGGTTGATTGAACTAACTTTATCTGAACTAAAACCGAAAACGAAATGAGTTTCCCATCTCAGAGTAAGTCAACTCAGTGTTCAAGTTTAAACCTAGAGTCGGGTTTTTAATTGGAAATGACTTAAATATCCTGATATCACACACAAAGTTACTGTACATCTCAAGTCTAGGAGACTCTTCAGCCCTTTTCATCTACAGACTTTGTTTGAAACAGAGCAGCTTGGACATTCCACTAAACATCTCCTTTTGAGTTGAGTAAATAATGTCAGAATTTTCATTTTTGGGAGACCTTGTCCTCTAAGTAGTGGGTAATTCAGGAATGGTTACAATTTTTAAAATGCAAAACATCTTCTAAAATGCTGTTTGCCCTCACTCACTAGTAAATATGTACACTTTCGACTACATACTACAACACATGAAAAATACCAGAAGACCTTTGAGAACTTCACCCCCCTTTGGAGCCACGACCCAGCCCATCTCACAGTGCGGCAGTACAGCTCTGGAACATCTGCAACCCTTGAATATTCAGTGTATTTTCAGAGGACAGGAAACAAGAGAGAGGACGAGGGCAGGAATGCAGGAACAGAGAGAAATGTGGATGAAGAGACAGGAAGTGGGAGTGTGGAGGGAAGGACAGCAGCAGGTATCAGCCAGCCAGTTTGCTGGCCACCAGAGAGGTTTTTCTCTGCGGGAGGTCCTGAGGGGTGGGGATGTGGTCTCCGGTGATCTCAGCCTTCTCCGTCTGCGCTGCTGGAAGCTGCTTGTTCTTGATTTTGGCCTTCGCCATGTTGTAATCGCCCGAGTCAAAGTACTTTGGCTGGAAAAGAAAGCAGTGGAGAACAGCTTGTTGGCACAAGTGAATTATGGGACAGTTAAGGCCTCAATATTATTTAAAAAAGCTTTTTTTGTACTTTGTTTAGAATAAAAAAAAGAATTTGAAACAATCAAGGAGAGGAAATGAATCCAAAAGAACAGAGTAATGTTAGTTTGAAGGCACTTCCTAGCCAACTTTTACAGAATGTCAATTTCAGCAGGTGGTTTCGAACTTTTGTCCTGATTCGGTTCCAAATTTAATACTAAATATTGAGATATAACAATTCCCTCAAAAAATACATTCAGTTTAATATTTTTATGAAACAATTCAAGAGTTTGGGTCAATCTTTTATTTCTTAAATTTCAAATAATAATAATAATAAACCAATATTAAAATGAGCTTTTCTTTCAAACATTTTTCTCATTAAAAAAATCCTGAAAAAAAATCAAGTAGAAATAACATTAATACTGACAAGTACTATTATTAAGCATATTTTAAGAATTTTAAAGATGTAAGATTGACCCTTTTCACAACTGTTATGTACTGTTATGACGTGTTTAATGGTCATCAGTATCTTAAATATTTGAAAGTTTTTAATATTTTTTTTACATGTATTTACATTCATATGTATTTATGCATGTATTATAGCATCTTTGCATCAAATTACAAAAATCAAATTACCGCTTATGAGGCGTTTGAAATGCAGTGTCTATGGGCAGGAGAGTAAATTTGACGTTGTTTTCTCTTCTAGCTGCCGTTATCAGTCTCACATTATTTTTCCCCTTTTTCTGAAAGTCTTGATTACACCATCGTGGAGTTTTTCTTTTATTATTTCAGCAAATAGGAATGTAAACAAAAATAAAATAGTTGTACTCTCTCATTCACTGCACTCTAAGTTTACCCAACTATGAAGACTTCTGCTACTGAGAAACCTGGAAATTTGAAAAGGGTCCATAATAATAATAATAATAATAATAATAATAATAAACACCAATATTAAAATTTGCATTTCTTTCAAACATTTTTCTCATTATAAAACCCTGAAAAAAAGTCAAGCAGAAATAACATTAACACTGATAATAAGTACTATTATTAAGCATATTTTAATAATTTTGTAAGATTCATGCCACAACTAAAGCCCCATTCAGATTACACAATTGTCCATGGCACAACTTGCTTGATAGGGGTCACCAACCTTGTTCCTGGAGAGCTACCTTCCTGCAGATTTCAGTTGCAACCCTGACCAAACACACCTGTCTGTAATTAAGTGCTGCTTCAGGTCCTAATTAATTGGTTCAGTTGTGTTTGATCAGGGTTGATGACTCCAAGGGTGTTGTGAGGATTCGTAAATGACAAATGGGTGTCAGTACGCAAGACTAAATCGTTTCTTCTCGTGTAATGCGTCATAGTGCACGACAGCTGATGCTATGTGTGTGGCGCTTCACAATGTCATCGCAGAAAGTCTAGCATGTTTAATTTTATCCCCGTCACCCACCACGGGTTCCATCACTTGGGTAAGTTTGACTAATAGGAGCACGTAATTTCTTCCTGACCCAGCTTTTAAAATGTCAAAATGAAAGTAAAAAAGAATTGTAGCAATTAAAGTAACAAATCAATAATGTTCCCATTCAAAATATATTTTGAATGTATATTTGAATGGCTTTGTTTACAGCCACTGCTGTACTGTAGGCACAGAATGAATCTTCAGTTTTCATTCAGAAAACACACACCCAAGCACATAAATAGGGGAAATTACCGTTTGTGGGAAACACTTGATAGGCAATTACCGAGACCTTTGTAATGCATCTGGCTTCTTGTTGACATAATGTGCAGACATCATGCAATGACTTATCCCGAAGCAACGTGTAGTCTGGCATATTTGTTACCCATGACACATCAAGATTTTATCTAGTCAAAATCGTATAAACTAACACTAACCAGCATTGAAAATTGTGTGATATGAACTGGGCTTAAGACTAATATGATAGCTGAATTAAAATAAAATAAATGTGTCTAAAATTAAAAGTTATTTTAAATCTTAACAATTTTTATGTTCTAATGTATTTCTAAAAATTATGTAACCTTTGCGAGCACAGGAGATGATTAAAAACTGTATGACAGTGACCATGTCCAGAACTCACACCAAGCCGACGGTCCGATGCTGAATCAGGCCAACTGAGCTCTGATGGTCGACCGTTGGCTTGGTGTGAGTTCTGGACATGGTCACTGCCATACAGGCTGAAGAGATCACTCTGAATGGTTATTCAGCAACGAATCAAAGCACAAGTGTGATGTAATGAAATTACAAAGAAAGTAAACAACTCAAGCCAAAAAGGATCACCAAGAGGCCGGCTGTAATTTCATTACATTTCTCAAATATTTGCAAACAATATGGATTATTAGATTATCAGACATATTTTCATGAGCAAATCCCTGCCTGACAATTACTGATAATGGTACTAATTGCCTGTGTGTTGGAAGTTTGGTTTCCTTTTGCGGAACGGGAAAATAAAACACTGCCTCCCGCTGAGTGGAAAGTCTTGCGCGGATGCAGAACGTGGCTCTTGTTTCAGTCGGCTTTCGTCCATTTGGTGTGTTCACGCGCAGCTTTTTGGTTCAGATTAGGGCTGCACAATATATCGGTTTAGCATTGATATTGCAATGTGTGAATCCGCAATAGTCACATCGCAGGACATGCAATGTGGAGTCAGGATTAGAGTTGATCAGGTACAACAGTTCAGAGCACAGTCATTTCAGGTTAGCCATAATAAAGTAAACGTTTATCAATTGCTTGTGTTTTTAAGGCCTGTGTAAACACTGGAGTGTTTCAAAGTCACATCAATCAGCTGGTTTGTCTATAAGCTGACATATGAGCGATCCGCTGATGAATCGCGGCTTTAAAATGCTCCAGTGTCCCTGTATCTGTGGTTACACTCAGTAAACAGCGGTGAGTTCGGTGAACTGATGAGCTTCACGGCCAATCACAGTCATTTCTGTTGAGCACGTGAACACAATGGCAAATCAGTGCTGTTTAAGAACGTGCTCAGTAGTGCTCAAATGTCAGCGGGAAATGGACATTTTAAAAATTTCAGTATTGATTGGTACCGAATTTCAGTATCGTGGAACCGTAATCGCAGAAAAACAAAATATTGCAATGTCATTTTTTCCAATATCATGAAGCCCTACATGACACTTATGTTCTAATACAGTCTGTATAAAACCATCATCTCACCAATAAAGATAGAAAGAGAGAGTGTGAATGGATCTCACCCCCTTCTGCAGTCGTTTTCTGAGGAGATCGGACCCTCCGGGTTTATTACCCAGGTGTGGGTATTTGGCCTTCAGTTTGGCTTCCTCCATTTTCTCTAGACAGATCTTATTCTCATCATCCTGAGAGAAAAAAAAAACATCACACTTTTAACAGCAATACATTTGAGCCATATTGGCACTATTTCAAATGTTTCTCAAAGACACGCAAAGACGTTATCCTAAAACATAAGTTTGAAATGATGAAACGATTGCATGGTGCATGTTGGCCACAGACTCTTCAGAAGAACTTAAGTTATAAATAAAGTCAGAAGATATCAAGCATTCTTGTAATTAGGCATGTCACAAAAAGTCTTTTTTGTCGTGCGATATATTGTCATAGAAATGATTGCGATAAGTGTTATTGTTGTCATTTTAAGAATAATTCATGTCTGTGTTTATATAATGATTATACAACAGCATGTAATTAGTCATAAACACATTCAAGGTAGGGTTGTCGCGATACTGTAATTCTGTTGCACTGTAGAAGCTCTGTCACGAAAACAAATTCCTCGTATGTGTGAACATACCTGGCAATAAAGCTCTTTCTGATTCTGATTCTGATTGAGTGGCTATAACGGTCAAATTGACCGCATGCATTTCTTTTTCCTGCGTTTTTAATATATGTGCCTCTACTGCCTAGCAACTTTCTGCTAATAAAGACATAACATTACTTTATATATGACTTTCAAACTTTCAAAAACAACATTTTTCATTGGGGTAAAAATACTCTGCTCCCCTGCTTGCCGGACAAAGTGAGGCTGTTGTTTAGTAACAATTATAGGCTATATTACAAAAAGATTGTATTTTAGGGTA
>CAIGQV010019081.1:3431105-3451723 GCA_903798115.1 Danio jaintianensis | reverse complement strand
ATATTTCAGTACAGTGTGTGTTAGAAACCTCTGCTGAAAAATCCTCTTTCACTGATCGCTCTTAAGTCATAAACTATACACAATCTACTTTTGTCTGTTTTGACTAATGCCATCATCAAAAATTATTCAAATTAATCCTTTTTAGTAGTCACCTACACAATCAGAACTGATTTAACAGTGATTTTTACATAGAAATTTCAAGGACATAGCTAGATTTCTTTATTAATTGTTCCTATGTTATAACTCTTTTAGTATCTAGTGAGCAGACCTGCACCTTTTTTATTTTAATCCTCACTCGCTGTGGCTAATTTTATAACCCTCTAATTCCTGAAATGTTAATCATTATTAAAATTTGACACTTACCTAAATTTCATTTCTGAGTTAATTTGTGTTATTCACTTTCAGCTCCTAATTCCTTCCTGTTTTCACATCAAACTGGTTATCACTACATTTATTTGTAATTTTTTACAAGTTAAAAGCACTTATTTCTTTATAGGTTCCTCTCTGTCTGTTCTGGTTTTTCATCATTAGTCCTTAATACTTTTTGCTTTTAATTATTTCTTCACATATGGTTATATGTGAACCAAAATCTGTTTTCTTAAACACTTTTCTCTTTCAATTATTCTTTTAGTACACTTAGAATTGTTACTTTTTGACCTATTATGTCCTGTGAGTTCATTTAAAAAAACATTTCTAGTTCTAATCTCTTCTTTAAGTATAAATCATTTTTTATAAATTTGAATCACTTTCATGTTTTTAATATCCAATCTTGATTTAGGCAATTCAAAATACGATTATGCTTAGATATTTCCTTAGTTTTTACTTAAATACTTAATTCCATCAACATTTATAATCCCAATTATTTATTAAGTTATCAAAAGCTGTCTCTTTTTCTTTAGTCACTACCATGCATTGTATTTTATCCTATATCCTGTTCAAGGACCTCTATGAGTAAACCTATGAAAATTAAACCAAATTATTTAAATATCACTTCAACAGTATACATTTAAAGTTTCATCGTACATTTTCATATAAGACAGTTTACATGATACTTTTCTTTCTATCAAATTGATAGGAGTCTGATTTGATACAAGAATGAGAATGGGTAGCTACACTTTTGTTCTTAATTTGCCCACTAAGTGGTCACATTGTATTTAATTTGGACTATAGGTCTGCTGCTTTAAGGTGGCCTGTCAGACTCTCCCTCCTCGCACCCTGAGAAGACAGCTGGTTCATAGATTGGTGCTGCAGTGTTTTCTGTGGTGTCCAGGGCCACAGCTTCCCCCTCTCTCTTAGTGCTGGCTTCCTTCTTTCACCCAGATGATGCAAATGTCTGGTGGAGCGCTTTTTCTTGTTTGATCAGTTCATCATTCTCTTGTTTGTCTCTTTTTAGTGTCTCTGAACATAAGTAGCCTTTTCTGCCCTCAGTAAATTCTGGGCATGCAGTGCCTGCATCACTGCTATCACAAATGTCCACAGCCAGCAGTTTGTCCATTGTGTTTTTCAAACACCTTATCCATTTGCCAGTGCACTCAGATGTCTGGTAGGTTAAAGACTACAGTCCCCCAAAGTCCATCCCTATGTCCTCTTAATTCATATATGAAATTTTGTTCATGACCTAATAGGTCTTTTTCCTCTTTCCCATTTTTCCTCCATCAAATGAAGACTCCTCCCATCAAATGAAGTCTCCTCTCCTTTTTTCTAACAACTTATATTTCTCTGATATTATCAGCCATTTTTATCATATGTAAATATGCTTAATTATCTATTTCTTAAATGTTCTTCTAATAAACTTCTTTAGCTTCAGATTGTGCTTTACTTTACATTTCTCCTTATCTATTCTAGTGTTTCCTCACTAGTTGGTCTTTCTTTACACTGTTTTAATTTCTCTAACATTTTCCATACATGTTTTAATTCAACAGCACCTATGTCACTCTTTTTTACACACTTATCTTTTTTTTTTAGTTTGGCATCTCTCCCTACTTGCTTTTCATCCATCTTAAGTTCTCCTGCTACTTCCATTAATTCCTTCTGTAATGGCCATTGCCCCTCGGTCTTCAGATACATATGTAAAAAAAACATTTGTTCTTTAGCCTTTCTTTTCTCTCTGTCTCTCTCTATGCTCCTTCAATATTCATTTTTCTTCTTCCTTTTGCTCTCTTTTTACCTTGTCTTTTTCTTTGATTCATAATTATTATTATTTCCTCACACACACTGCTTACATCAAATGTTCCTTCCTTTTGCCATTTGTCATTATTTTATCTTTTATTTTCTCTGCCACATATTTGAGTATTTATTTCTCATTTCCATACTTGTTTTAATTCAACAGTACTACATTGTGGCCTAATATCTGGTATAACTGTTCAAAAAACATTACTGCTATAGCTCAGAATTCATATTACTAATTGAACTCACATATTTATTTACTAAAACCATTTTCCATTTTTGAAATGCAATGCAACTTAATTATCAATTTTCTTCTTGCTGCATAAACTAATAAAAAAATATATTTTTACTCACTCTCTCGTTCTTTAACATTTACCCAGTTTCTATGATTTTCATCTGAAACACTGTACTTTACTACAAATAGAGAATCAGATAACAGCATGTAGCTGACTTTGACAACAGATGACAACAGCCAACCTAAGCCACAACAATTTTATTGCTTAAATTCAATCTTATCTTCTAAAGCCAAATCTTGGTTTCCTCAGAATGTTACTGCTTTTTTTTAGTCTTTATCTTATCATTTTAATATACCTATATTTTAAACATTTCTTTTGATCTATTAAACAGTGTTTGGACTTCTTTTTTTTAATTCTATTTCTATTTTATTCTATTCCATTTCCTTTCCTTTGAGTTTTTAGCTTTTGGGTTTTCTTATACATTTTTAAGCTTATTTTCCTTACACATTTTATCATTAAATCTTCAGTTTTCTGTCCTTATTTTCTCAACTTATCTATTATTTATTTATTCATACTTATTTAGCAACTCTATTTGTTTATTAATATATTATTTTACTCCATACTCTCCTCTCTCTATCTCCATATATTTATTATTATGGCTTCATTTATATTTCTTAATATTCATTAGTAAAGCTTCAAATTCCTTTCTCTATAATATAACTCTATTAATTATATCTTACTCTATTATTGGCATTTCCTTATTTCACTTATCTTATTATATTACTTTATAATATATCTATTCATTTAATAACTTATATTCCACACATTATTATTATTTTATCTAATTCTCTCTTTTACTCTCCTCTGCTCTGTGCTGTAAATAGACAGAATCTATTTGCTTTTCACACATGGACATCATAAATCTCTCTCTTACCCCATCCTGGGGCAGACTGTCTTCCACCTATTGCTATGTCAGGAATATCAGTCCACTCTGCCTGTTGTTCTTTTCTTAACATATACAAAACTTAAAACACTAAGATCATTTCAGAAGAATGTTTAACTAGTATATTCTTCTGCCTTTTCACTGTGTCTTTCAAATGCAATATGTTCCATTAGTTTTAATTTAGGAGACTCCTCCTTTATATCATAATCTCTTCCCTAAACTGCATCACTCATCTATTCTTATTGTTTTTTAAATCATACCACATATGCAGTCCTCCTTTTGTATTATAATCTACTATAATCATTCTTTTAACCTACTCTTTACTGAAAACATACTTTTAAACACATTCACACTTCTACTCTTATTTTATTTTTTTTTCTCTTCTCATTCACTCCTCTCCTCCACTCAGTGTAACGTGAGCTGCATCCCCCGCTCTCCTTCCAGTTGAGGAAGAAGGGAGCCTTCTCTGCACACCACTATGGACTATCTTGCCTCAGCCCAAAGCAGGCAGATACACAAACACTTACAATTAAATAAATACACTACACTACACTCCTCTTGAGTGACCTGCCTAACAGACCTTCAATTTTTTTCCTAAAACTGAAGCGATAACCAGGATTTTCACTACACTCCTCTTGAGTGACCTGCCCGAGCAGCCTCTAACCTTAGAGCGGTAACCACAGGATTTTTGCCTACCCATGCAGCCCTCTGCTTCACCTATAACAGAGCGGTATCGTAGGACTTTGCGCGTTTCTTTCTACTTTAATCTGTTTTAATCTCTTAACTGTCACCACACATTAAGGACTCAGTCTTAAAACTTATAAAGGCTCTATGCATATTCTTCAACATTAAAAATTTCCCAAATATGGGTAACAGTTACTAGTTAATGTTTATCCTATCCGTCAAGGCCCTCTTAGGAAAACACAGATCATTTGCATGCAAATTACTCTTTTTCTTCTGGTATTCAAAACCCCTTGTTTTTTCTTTACTTTTTTACGTTTACTTTTACTTTTAGTTCTTTAAAGCTGGAGAAACAGATCAAGTGTTTTTACCGTTACAAGCAGGTCCTGGCAAAAAAAACACAAACTTATAAGTGAAAATTGCTTACCGTTTTTTAATTGTGGCCACATTTGTGTTTTTTTTCTCCAGTCCAGCATGCACAGCAACACAAGTCCTGCTCCTTTCCAGCCCCACGTTGGGCGCCATTTGTCGTGGTTTCCGGCTTCTCTCTTAATGAATCACACCTTAGTCTGGACGTTATGAATATCAGAAGAATATACTTTTTTAATATACAGAGACAGCCTGGAGCAGACCCATCTCGGTCTCTCCCAAGGACAAATCCAATGTCACCCAAGTTTACCACATCTTTTATCCTTGCTTCCCCCCACCTTTTTGTTTTCACAGTTGGTTCCTGGTTCAACAGGCCTCTCCCAGCTCCTACTACTTTACAACCTATACTTATCTTGCTGAGGTGGTCTTTTCTCATGGCCCCCTGACCTTTCTAACTCTACATATGGTATATAAGTTGCCAAGCAGTTAGTTATTTATCTTTCCTTTCTAACTCTAGATGCTTAGTCAGCCCATCTTTCCTTTCTAAGTTTACCAGCAGATTATACACATACAATTTGATTATATAGATTAACTTCACACTCTAAAGAGTTAAAAATCCACTTCAAGACTCAATGTAGTTTCTTCAAGACCTGAATTGTCTAATGAGAAAGATCCAAAATGTGTACTCCAGGACCAGGTGTCTTTACTACCTCTTTACTATGGGAATTCATGTGTACCAGACGCCTGAAGCCCACAACTGAGCCTGGTTTTTATCGAGTTTTTTTTTTTACAATTTTTATTTTATTTTATTTTTTTTCTTCACTTTTGTCAATTGCTGAAGTTTGTTCCTCGCCACTGGATTGCTTTGGATTTGTGGAGCTGCGCATCGGTGGATTTGCTCTTTAGACTTTCAGCAGTGAAATTTAAACTACACTGAACTGAACTTCAACTCTGAAAGCTGGACTGACGCAGTTTCAGTTTACGAGAACTTCTATGTTAAGCTGCTTTGACACAATCTACATTTTATAAAAGCGCTATAGAAATAGATAAATTGAAAAACATACTACTTGTGCTAGCACCACGCAGAGGTATCTCTTCACTGAAAATTGTTCTCTTCTATAGGAAGAAATCTGCCTTGGGTTTCAATTACATTATTTGTTTCAGTGACCCAAGTGAAATGCTATTATTATTATTATTATTATTATTATTTTCATCGAAGTGGAACATGATGGCTTTTCAAAAGAGTTTATCTTTGGGACCTCACAAGTGAGGACAATAATGGTATGTGTGTACAGTACTAAGCAATTCAGGGTGCATTTTGGATGACTTCAACACAGCTAAATTGAATGTTATGAATACAATAATTTCTTCCTCATAATCCATGTAATAATGCCCTAGGAGCATGATGCTCTACTTCTGTGCTCATTACCACAACATCATGATTATTATACCAGGGTGTACTGCCTTCGCATTTTGAAAGTGTTTTTTCTACACTCTCAGAAAATACTGGGCTGGTACCTTTTCAAAAGGTACACTTTTGTACCTAACAGGTCAACATTTGTATCTTAATGGTACATATAAATACCAAAAAATACAACCAAACAACAAATGTGTGTGTGCCCTTAAGTTACAAAATTGTAGGTACCAATATGCACCTATAAGGTAGAAAACTGTACCTTTTTGATAAGGTATTACCCCAGTGACAGCTTTGTACCTTTTATTTCTGTGTTTTCATAGCACAGGAGTTGGGTTCTTCTTATACGCAGTCTTACTTTTCAGGTCTTTCTGGCATGTTAAATTCCATTTTTCTGGTTTGCTTCAAGCATAGATGTCATGCTCCAATGCCCTGTTGTACACTTTGTACCCCCCAATCTTGAATTCTGCATCAAGCAGTTGTTCCCTGCTGTCTTGATTATTTGGCAGCATGACAGCTTCTTCCAAATGTGTTAGTATGGGTTGAGGTGTCCAATGGAAGTTCAAGGTCCTGCAAAGTTTAACTCCAACAACAACACAATTGAAGGCCTTGATTATCATCTTTAGGTGTGTTTAATATAGAGTTGGAGCTTAACTCTACTGGACAGTGGAACAGGAACAGGATTGGACTGCCTTGAGCATTTTCTGTTACTGAAAATAATAGTAATATAACAAGGTGACTTTCCAGAGTGAAGTAATCCGCAAATCATGTTGGAACTATAGGATGTAAGGGCAGATACTCCTAACTTTTTATTTGTATTTTATTTTTTTTGTCATGGTTTAGAGCAGACAAAGATAAATGAGGAAAATATTGTACCTTGTATTTATTTAAATGTGAAAAAAAAAAACATACAGCAACTGAAACTGAGACCTAGACAGACTAAATGAGGAATTAATGAAGGTGAACATAACCAGTTGATATAGAAACAAAGACACATTCAAAACACCTGAGGACAAAATATCATAACACAAAAATTAAACAGCAGGAACCAGAGAAACAAAATTAATATACAGTTGAAGTCAGAATTATTTGCCCTCTTGAATTATTAGCCCCACTGTGTGTATTTTTTTTTTTTTTTTTTTTTTTTTTTTTTTTCCCCATTTTTTTTTAAAAGGTTTTTTTTTTTTTTTTTTTTTCTTTCAACAAATTTCTAAACTTAAATTTTAATAAATTTCTTATAACTGGTTATAACTGATTTTATTCTAGCCAAACTAAAATAAGACTTTCTCCAGAAGAAAAAAAACTATAGGAAATACAGTGAAAAATTTCTTGCTCTGATAAACAAAGGAAATATTTGAAAAAGGAAAAACAATTCACAGGAGGACTAATAATTTTGACTTCAACTCATCATTTAAACAGGAGATTTGGAGGTTAGTAACTGTTAGTCCAGTTTCACAGGAAATTCCTCAGGTTTCCTTTTTGGTAAAGCTTGGCCTAGCCTTAGTGGTCAATGTGTTCATGATGAAGCTCCAGGTCATGTAGCTGATTCTAATACAATATGAGTTGGTAACTATACATAAAAATGTGGTTTCTCTTTGATATACAGAGGCTATGTTGTGGCCTGAGGCTAAGTTGATTTTCCTCTCACCAAGTCCATTTCAGAATCCTCTGCCTGTTCTGTCATGCCCATGGAGGCTGTTTTTGAACCCTTCGCCTGATCCACCTTCCTCTTAATTTTGTTAGGAGTCTTCAGAATCCACTCCTTAAGTTTTGGAACTGAACCCTCTCCTTTCTCGTCTCCCCTTTTTTTTTTATTTTTTTTTTTATAAATCATTATTCTGCCCCCTTTGTTTCTCTTGTTTGCCTCCAGTCTTACAACCATCTCCCTTAAATGTTTAGTTCAATTAAATGATATTATTTTACTCATCCTCATGTTGTTCCAAACCCCTGACATCTTTGTTCATCTTCGAAACCCATATTAAGATATTTTAGGTGAAATCTGAGAGCTTCATCGTTCTCCACAGACAGCAAAGTGTGTCTTCAAAGTCCAGAAAAGTACCAAAAAACATCCTCAAAACAAGCCTTCAGTGGTTCAATCGAAATATTATCAGGCTACGAGAATGCATCTGTGTGCATATTGAAAAAACAACTTAACCCCTTCGGACCCTGTGTCCATTACAATGGATATCACATGTCACTGGCGCCATTGTCCTGTGGCTGCCGTCGCATCATCCAAGTGGATGCTGCACACTGGTGTTGGTGTGGAGAGACCCCCCTCATGATTGTGAAGCGCTTTGGGTGTATGGCCATACACGATAAATGCGCTATATAAATACACATTACATTACATGTCAGCCCATGTTTTTTGTGGTTCTTGAGCATTTCATCTAATTTAAAGCCTGCAGTCCATGAGAGTGGACAACTGTCCTCCAATCAAATTGCGGTAAGGCTCAGCATGTTGTAGTTTGAAAAAAATCCACTACACAAAAAAAAAGCAGCATCACTTCACTCCAGACACAGACGTAAGCCACATTTACAATGTTTTTATTCAGATTTAGTGATATGTTTGCCAATATTTCACATTGTATGAAAAAAAAAAAAAAAAAAAAAAGAGGGATTGCGCTTACTAATTTAAGTTTAAAATCTTTTTTTAACATTGCAAGCTTTAGATCAGGATTGTTTAAGTATGTCTGTCCATTTAGGATGTACAATGGGTTCAAGATCTGTAACTGAAATTAAATCTCCAGTAATGTTGATTGAACGTTTTTATATAAAACAACTATATCGATGCACTAGTTCATTGCTAAAACAATTTCATATGCAGAATATACGAATCTTGAAGTTCTTAAGCGTATAGCAGACGGAAATATCTCAGATGTGGACATTGTTGAGTGGTGAGGAAGATAAAGAGTTACTTTATAACAAGGTGCAATCTATACAACAACCTCAAAATTAAAGTAAAAGTTACAATCTTAATGTTTGTGATTTTTGAGATTATTTTAGCAATCATGTATTTTTATTTTATGTTGGTATAACGTTCGGGAAGTACAACTGTTCTGATCTGATGTCCATTTGAAATGGACAAAAAATATATACTTTAAGGTTGTTGAATTGTTGTTGTTGTTTATTATTATTATTATTATTATTATTAGGTCTCATTTATAGGAGCCTCAATAACTATGAAAACATACTTTTACATTTTTCAGAAACATAATTCGAGTCTGAAGGGGTTAATTCAACGGGTCTCTCCTCATTGCTCACAAAAGTATTCTCATATCTTGTATTCTGATTGGTGAACTAACACTTTAATAGTTATTATATCAATTTATTAATTTTGTTGTCGTTGTTTCTCGCGTGTATGCATATCCCTGTGTTTTAGCTGTCTTTTAGCAGTCTGTTCTCCATCAATTTCTTCACAATCACTGCAGGTGCTGTTCTCACTTTCACTTTGCACTTCCTTTTCTTTTGATAATTGTTTGGATGTTTTGCCTTATCTGGATTTCATCATGAATTGTATAAACTTAACGGACTGTAATCTGTGAATGAGAGAGAGAGTGTGTGTGTGAGTATTTCCCAGAACCGAGAGTACCCTCAGTTCTCAGAAACACCCACACACTTTTAATTTCAAACTAAAATGTAGATAATATCCATTATTAATTTAGGAAACATGCCCCATACCTTATAGTGGCCAATAGCTCAAAGAAATTTTGCATACAGAATTTGCATAATTGTGTTATCTAGAAATTTGGTGATGTTATACCTGTTTTTCTTATTTCTTCACATTTGTCATGTCAATGTCATGTGATTTTACCAAAAACCAGCAGACTTGAGATCACATCTGGATTGGCTGAAATGTTCAAGGTAAACTCATTTAAGTGTGTTTGTGCAGCATTGCTCAGTTCATTCAAGAGTCTTCAATAGAGAATTATACTCTGCTTTCATTTGCTGTTTGGAGCTCTGATTCACTTCAGGTTTGTAAGACCTACTTTCTTTGACTTACGTTTAGGGTTAAGTTGGGAGAGTTGTAAAAGATGTTTCATGCTACACAGATATAATTAAGTCTATCATGAATGGAGAGTGCAACTGTTTATGGTTGCTTCATGTGAGGTTTTTCATCAACAATAATACATTTAGTATTTTTAATGTTAATGTTAGCGGAGTATTAGGGGTCGTCAGCAAGATTTAAAGACATTTGCTCAAATATTATTATAATTTTTTTTTAAATGACCAGCCCTTTATGGCCAGCATAAATTGCTTGGTCATGGAGTATTTTCAGCAACCCTGTAACTATGTAAAGCTAGAACATAATACAATGTTCAATTCTTGGTTTTTTAAATAATTTGGTTTTAAACGTTATTTGACTAACCGTTATAAAATTTATATTGCACATGTTTGTGTGCTAGTTTACGTTCAGATACATTCTCAGTGTTTAAATATTGAATTTATTTTTTTTAATAAATGAATGAATAAAAAAAACATGTGGGACGTTTTTCAGTACAATTGTCTAAACCTGAACATTTTAATTTTTTTTTTTATTATCTTTTTAATCCGTTTCTCAGTGTATATTACCAAAAATTACCACTTTACTGGGTACACCTTACTAGTACCGGGTTGTACCACCTTTTGCCTTCAGAACTTTTTTTTTTTTTTTTTTTTTTTTTTTTTTTCCCATATTGACATGATAGCATCACACATTTGCTTCAGATTTGTCGGCTGCACATCCATGATGGGGAATCTCCCATTCCACCACATCCCAAAGGTGCTCTATTGGATTGAGATCTGGTGACTGTGAAGGCCATTTGAGTACAGTCAAGGATGGGCAAAAATACATTGAAATGTATTTTAAAACAAAATACCAAATACCTCAGTTTTACGTGTATCAAAATAAACTACAAAATATAGCAACAAGTATCAAAATAAAATACTGTATTTTGAAAATACTACAAAATACTTTTTACAAGGGAGCAGGACATTTCTTCGCAAGCCTTCAATCAATAGGCTAATTTGATCAGTCACCTTCACCATTAAACTGACTTTCTCTTTAATTTTAGCATAAATTTTGTACAAATTTCATTCAGAAAGTCCTGTCTTGAAGATCTCTTTAATCGCTGTAAAAAACATGTAATGCAGATAATGAGTTGGAATATAGTACTGTATCTCTTCATTGTGATTCCATCCATTGCGTGGCCACTGAAATCTCTTAACAGTCTTATATTTTAAAAGGGTAATATATATGAAGAGATTATTATTATTATTATTATTATTTTTATTTTTTTTTGTAATTGAAATATTCAATACCTTTACGTAAAAGCATGATTTCTGAAAACTACAAAAATAAACGTTTTGTGTTTTGCAATTGTACTCCATGTATATTGAACCTAAAACATGATTTCTCAAAAAAATTGAGTTATCTGTTTTTGCAAAAACTTTTCATATACATCCTGCTGGCTGCCGTGTAATGGTAGTCCAAACTTGAGTATTATTAAATATTTGTGTCTCATATACTGTATTGTGCCGCTTTGACATCTCTTCATTAACTCTACACTGCACCTGCAGATCATCTACTAGCATTTGAAACAGCCAATGGAGTATTGTAGGACTTATTTCGATGTTATTTGTCTAATTTTCTTGGCATCTACATCAGCAATCCATCCAAAACTACTATTATGTGTACAGTATACTCATTCTTCCAAGATTTTTTCCAGTTTTTCTTTAACTAGAAGAGTCCCAGTTTGCCCCCTTAGTGAACACCAGTACACAATCTTTAGGTGTTTTATATTTCTAAAGTTCCTCTGCAGCACTGAGACTGAGAATGATTATGTGCTGAAGGCTCCACATCCTGTCCTTAAGGAATAATTTTATTCCATCTCATTTCTTAAGCAAAGATGCTGATGCATTGTGCACTATACTGCCATTGTCTATTACTGGTCTTAGCATTGTGCAGTATACTTTATTATTATTATTTTTTTTTTTTATTTTTTTTTTTTAAATGATTGACTTTTGTTCCCATTTGTCTGTTATTTTTCTTTGTGTGTTGCAAATTTCCATCCATACTGCAAGCATTGACCACCTTCTTAATCAATTTTCTGATCTCAAGCCTAGGCAAATAACCGAGAAAGCACCAATCAGAGGCCACATTTTATGATGTCATCATGTAGACTTCTTACAAAGCATTTTACAGTATTTTAAAAATACAAAAATACAAGACACTAAAGTATTTTGATACAAAATATTAAGCCATTTTCATAAACCCTATCAAATACAAATGACAAAATACAGCCACATCCCAAAGGTGCTCTATTGGATTGAGTTCTGGTGACTGGAGGCCATTTGAGTACAGTGAACTCATTGTCATGTTAAAGAAACCAGTCTGAGATGATTCACGCTTTATGACATGGTGCATTATCCTGCTGGAAGTAGCCATCAGAAGATGGGTACACTGTGGTCATAAAGGGATCAACATGGTCAGCAACAATACTCAGGTAGGCTGTGGCGTTGACACAATGCATGGTACTAATGGGCCCAAAGTGTGCCAAGAAAATATCCCCCACACCATTACACCATCACCACCAGCAGCCTGAACCGTTTATACAAGGCAGGATGGATCCATGCTTTCATGTTGTTGATGCCAAATTCTGACCCTACCATCCGAATGTCGCAGCAGAAATCGAGACTCATCAGACCAGGCAACGTTTTTCCAATCTTCTATTGTCAAATTTTGGTGAGCCTGTGTGAATTGTAGCCTCAGTTTCCTGTTCTTAGCTAACAGGAGTGGCACCTGCTGTGGTTTTCTGTTGCTGTAGCCCATCTACCTCAAGGTTCGACATGTTGTGTGTTCAGAGATGCTCTTCTGCATACCTCGGTTGTAACGAGTGGTTATTTGAGTTACTGTTGCCTTTATATCAGCTCGAACCAGTCTAGCTGTTCTTCTCTGACCTCTGGCATCAACAAGCCATTTGCACCCACAGAACTGCCGCTCACTGGATATTTTCTCTTTTTCAGATCATTCTCTGTAAACCCTAGAGATGGGTGTGCGTGAAAATCCCAGTAGGTCAGCAGTTTCTGAAAAAGTTGTCTGGCACCAACAACCATGCCACGCTCAAAGTCATTTAAATCACCTTTCTTCTACAAACTACAAAATTACAAACTACAAAATAAAGTTTCTCTTGAATTTTGCTGTGTTTTTTTGTTTTGTTTTATAATTTAATTTTTTTTCCTCAACATATAAACTTGGGTGTTAAAATTTGGACCCTTATAAGTTATTCTGTTAGATTAGCTCCAGATTTGCATTTTCTTTTCGATTTAGTCCCTTTATTAATCTGGGGTCGCCACAGCGGAATGAACTACCTTAATCTAATGTATATGCACAAATATAATATTGTAAAGCTTCCTAAAAAATTTATTTGTGAGGGGTGTACTCATATACGTCGAGCACTGTATCATTTTCAAGTGTGATCACAAAAACTGGGGTGACAGTAGAGGGGTAAATACTATTTCTGATAAAGGAAGCAATCCAACAAGGAAGATGAAGGCAGCAGTTTTGCACTCAAAAATGTAAAAGACATTACCTAATCAAAAACTTCAACTTTATCTGTGTTGAGGTTCTGTGTTTGGGCAAGCTACTTGGAAAATGTAGTGATCTAAGCTATTAGTTACTCTAATTAACCTCTGGGAAATGTAGCAAGCCAAGCTAAAAGCTACTTGGCAAAAGTAGCTTAGCTACATATAAGCTATTTTTGTTTTTAATTTTTAAATCAAAGCAACTTCAATCCAAGTCAATTCTGTCTTAGTGATCAATAAAACTGCCAATGAAACATATGAGGGATAATTGTTCAGTTATTTACTACAAATAATATGGTGTTCCAAACAAAAACAAATGATACTATGACACGGGCGTCATGGTGGCGCAGTGGGTAGCACGATCGCCGCAAGAAGGTCGCTGGTTCGAGCCTCGGCTGTGTCAGTTGGCATTTCTGTGTGGAGTTTGCATGTTCTCCCCGTGTTGGCGTGGGTTTCCTCCGTGTGCTCCGGTTTCCCCCACAAGTCCAAAGACATGCGCTATAGGTGAAGTGGGTAAGCTAAATTGTCCGTAGTGTATGTGTGAATGATTGTGTATGGATGTTTCCCAGTGATGGGTTGCAGCTGGAAGGGAATCCGCTGCGTAAAACATATGCTGGATAAGTTGACGGTTCATTACGCTGTGGATACCCCTGTTTAATAAAGGGACTAAGCCGAAAAGAAAATGAATGAATGAACTGACACCAAAAACAAAAAATCCAATAAAAATACACATTAAAAAAATACTATAGTAATTCATAGTAAAGAGAAATATTTAGGAAAGTGTATTATATTTTATAGCATTTACAACTCTTTGTTAATGAATTACACTACATAATATCATTAGTAACTATCATGAACTAACAGTAATTACCATAGTATACTCTAGGAAATTAGGAATAAATGTCTTTTTATGGGGATTTTTATATAGATTTTATATAATAAAACAAATATTAAACTTTTACTCATTTTAGTTTTCAAATACTATATATATATTTATATTTATATTTATTATTATTATTATTTTTTTTTTTTTCACGCACGCACGCACGCACACACTTAGAACTAAACATGATATAGTTGAACACAATTAGTTACTACAAACTCTGGTCTGTGCTACGAATAAGATTGGAGACCCCTGAAATAGGTTGTGTTCGAATTTACTTTTACTAGAGTAACAATGGGACAAATGGTCTACATGGTATAAATGGGATACTACTTCTCTTAATGAGTAATGGGTCTGTTTTGGGCATTAAGTTTAAATTCTCACTTTGACTTTAAAAGCCAGTTGCGCTCGTGCTATGGCAGATTCACTATTTACATGCATTGTTAAAACAAATGAGCAGACCATTCACAGGACAAACCTATGCAATATATTTATACATTGCAATCCTTTCATTTGTAATATTTGGGATGTTTGTGTGCTGCTGTGCACCCCTATGTGTGTAAAAAACAGTATGCACATTGCGAATTCACCTAACCCACTGTGTTGGGTTAAAACTAGCAAAAAAAAAACACTTGTGTCGCACCTGGTACCACATTATACAGGTGTATGATAGGGCTCCTTAAGTCCATTAACCCTTGTGTGCTGTTGGGAATGTTTTCATCGACTCGGGGGTGATTTTGAGTCTTAATTTGGCCCCAACTTTTTCTCTACTTCAGCAAATGGAATAATTTTTGGTGACAAATCTTATTTTGACACATATTTTGGTAAAGTGCTTTGAAAATATTGTAAAATTCAACAATACATTCTGGGCAAATATACTACCCTTTCACTATGTTTGTGGCTGTTTTTGCCCCATTGACTTCCATTATAATAAAATTTTATGATTGCAAAGCTATGACACCATATAATCATGCATTCTTGATTGTTGCTGGTTTTCCCTGTTGGGAAGAGGAAATTCTTTTAATTGTTACTGTTGATCATCAGTTGCAGTGCAAAAAAGGCTTAATTTCTGCTTTCTATATCAGTATAGTGTTTGTTTGATTTGTGTGTGCGTGCGAGTGCAATTTGTGCACTTATCTTGATATGTCTGAGAAAATCAAAATAAGCACCTCAGCTCTCAGAACATAGTAAACATAGTAACTGTATTTATGCAAACACACTATAATCTGCTGTTACTCCATAGAACTCTATGTAAAAGCCAGAAGCTTTTTGCACAGCATCTAAATGGGTAATGCTGCCAACAGATGATCAACAGTAAAAATGACACATTTTACCTCTATCCAACAGAGAAAACTACCAACAATCAAGAATGCATGATTATGTGCTGTCATGGTTTTGCAATCAAAAATGTCATTATAATGGAAGTCAATGGGGCAAAAACAGCCCAAACATAACAAAAGAGTAGTCAATTTGAAAAGTACACAAGCGTTAAAATGAAACTGAAACTGAAATGTGACAGCTGTAACAGTCTTCTCAAAGTTCATAAAAAATGCGAGGAATGTATGATTCATATAAACATATGGAAAAAGAAAGTGCCTCATAAATGTGCCGATTAAAAGCATACTGACATGACATTATTTCGAATGTTATTTCATTTTGGCAGTTCAAAACAGCTCAAAACTTTTATTTTTATTTATTTTTTTAGCTCCTAAATGCCTTTTATTAACATGCTTTGTATCTCATATCCTTGGAGGTCAGTCATGAGAACAACTTCCAAAACAACAACACCATGTTAGCAACATCAATACACTGGAGATTCCAGCAGAGCTGGCGCAGACATATCCGCACCTGTACAATCGTAACAGAAAGATTTTAAAGAGTCAGACAGGGTCACACAACACGTCATGTTCAAAATATTGTTCTATTTGACATCTGTCTCCAACAAAAAAGAAAACAACATAAAGATCTGGCGTACCATAGTGGCGCTTCTTGTGTGACAGTCTGAAGAAGACGGTTTGCTAGATGCTTGCAAGCTGTTTTTCTCTCACAGCTGCCATCATCCTTGTGTTTAGGTTTAGGGTGTTGATAGCTTCAAAAAACAGTATACCGTCACTCAGCCTTTTCAAACATTACTTTGTCCTCAATCGAAAAACAAAAAGTTGGAAGTATATCAAGACTTTAAATGCAGTAGACCTAATTTCATGAGACTGTAAGCTACATTTTTGTGACATTTATACTCACAGGAGAATAAGTGGCTTAAAAAAAAGAAGGCCGAGGACCTGCAAACCTGTTTAAAATCAACACAAGATGGACAACATTGGTAAGGAAGAGAATTATAATAGGATATCATCAATAGATTCTATTAAGAGTGTGTATGTATTTCCATTTATGACTTTGATTCCTTTCATTTTTGCAGAGGCAGCAAAAAAAGCAACTGGGAAACTATGGACAAATCTGCACTCAGGCCTAACAGCAGTACTAGCTGTTGCTGTAGGTATAGTAGTTATAATAGGTTATGCAGTCCTTTCAAAAGTTGTTAAAGCAATAGTAGGAGGAGCGGCAGGAGAAGCAGCTGGATTGGGAGTTTCACACTTGATGTGGAAAGAAGAAGAAAGATCGGCGCGTGCGGCAACAGCAGTAATAGCAATAGCAGGAGGCATTGCAGGAACCGCAGTGGCAATTTTACGATTATTGGTAGCAGCATACTCAATAACAGGATCGGCAGTTGTTGGAGCACTGGCAGGAGCTGCAATAGTTGCACTAGCAAAAGGACTATTACGATGGCTTATTGGCATTGTAGCGTGCATAATAGATTGTTGGAATGAACTGAAACATGCGGGTATATTAGGAATATGTATATTAGCAGCAGAATTGCTAGGAAAATGTGCAAAGTGGCTGTTAAATAAAATAAAGCCACTCATGGATAAAATAAAGGGGATAGCAGACAAAGTAAAAGACGCAATACAAAGAATTACAGGAATGGCAAATCATTTATTCTCACCATTTGGAGGAGTAGGAGCAATCGGAGGAGCACTTTCAGCAGCATTGGGATCAATGGGATTAGCATCAGCATTAGGATTACTAGGACCCATAGGAGTCATGTCAATGCTTGTGGGGGGAGCAGGAATTTTGTATGTATTGTATTGCATAGGGCAACTGCAGGAAAAAGTAAAAAAACTGGCCAGGGAACATCCATGAAACCTCCTCATTCATTCAAAGTTTTATTTTTTTAAATGGGAAAGAATGTTCTTTAAATTATTGATACATCACACTATGAAAATGGTTCTTTAAAGAACTATTAACTTTTATTTAAAGGTTTTGTGGGGAACCAAAATGTTTTTTATATGGCACCACTTTTTTTTTTTTTTTTTTGCTTCTTTCTGGCACGTTTATTTAATTTTTATTTGTACTTGTCTATTTACAACACACACTAATTTTCCCAATGTTTGAAGTGGAAGTGTTGTAAAATTGCAGGTTACATGCAAAAGTTTTGAAATGTGAAAATTTGAAATACTTTTTACAAAAAGAATTATGCTATTTTTTTTTACATTTTTTTTATTTTATTTAGTACCTAGGAAATTATACATATAAGATGTTTACATATGTGAACCTGTACCATAAGAGTCTTGTTAAATTGAAATTTGTATTATTTGTATCATCTGAAAGCTGAATAAATAGACTTTCTATTGATGTATTTTTCAGTTATAAGTGTCTGTTCCTCATTAAAATTATTACTTTTAACTTGTTCACTAAAATAAATGGCTGACTGTCTAACTTAAATAGCTCCCAGTTTATAGACTGTGTTATTTGATTACTGACAAAAATGTGTTGTGCTATACCTTTAACATGTTTAATCAAATTTTCATTACTACGCAAATTATTATTTAACTTCCAATAGCCCCGTAGACTCTTATTTAAAATTTTAGGTCCAGAGAGAGCCAGAACAAGCATTTTGTGATCTGTACGGGGAGCATAATATGAAACTTCTGTTACATATTGAACACATCCAGGATTGATCAACCATAAGTCAATCCTTGATTGTAACGATCTAGATCAGGGGTGCCCAAACCTTTTCTTATAAAGGGCCAAAAAACAAACTTGATTGAGGCTAGTGGGCCGAAGGTAAATATAGTTGCCATGGGTAATTTACCAATTTATTTAAGAATATTTTAAAATAACTAGAAAACATTGCTTTATATAACTAATACAACATAATTTAACATTTTATAATGAACTTATTACGTTACAGTAAAAACAAAAGCAATCTCATTAATGACAGAATGGACTTACGCAAGTTTTTGCCTTGATTTGCTCACAGATGTCTTCTGCCTAGTCCTCTATCTGTCGAGTGACAGTATTTACATTTTTAAAAATCAGATTCATTTAACTGAAACATTTAATTTTTTTTGTAGCTCAGCAATAAAACAAACAAACAAACAAAAAAGGTTACATCAAATTATAAATGACGATCTCTTTTACTGGCATTTTCCCTAACCCTCTCCATCCTTCTCACTCTCTTCTCAGAAGGGATGGTGAGCCACATTAAAGGTTACAATATGGGCCAACTTTGGCCCACGGGCCCTACTTTGGGCATCTCTGATCTGGATGAATCTAGATGAATGAGTAACATTCATCACTAAAATGTATTTAAAAAATTACAAATATTCACAATAGACAGATAAGAGGGCAAGAGGTTAGTAAGTTTAAACTTTGAAGACGATGAAGAATGAGGGAAACAATCTATAAAGTCATCTGGGGTATCATTAAAATCACCCCTATTCAACAAAAAAGCTGCTTGATATTTTCTCATCCAAACTGAAATAGAGTTGGACAATTCTATGGACCGAAGAATTATAGCCATAAACATTTACTAAAATAAAAACTGAATTATCCATTTGAACAGTTATCAGTAACCATCTCCCTTCTGCTGAATTAACCGATTCTAACAAGCCACCTTTAAACTTGTTTAAAAGAACAGCGACACCTGCTGAGTGATGAGAAGCATGACAAACAAAATTCGATCTCCCCACTGAGATCGCCACTACTTACATCACTTTCACATGAATGTGTCTTTTGTAAGAAAATTACATTTGCATTAGTACGTCTAACAAAAATATATATAGATTTAATTTTAATGCTGTCACATAAACACCTGACATTAAGTGAAACAATTGTAAAATGACTAAAAACAAAATCAGACATAAATGAAAAATTTGGATGTGGATATATATATATATATATTTCTGACATCCGATTATTTCATTTATGTCTGTGTGGCAAGCGGGAGCAGGGAGAGCACAAAGTATACGTTTATAAAGATTTGTAGCACAGAACATGAATTCTGACCTTTTTCTATACTGCATCTGCTTCTTATATGTTTTCTTGCGGTAGCTCGTCGATGCCCTGTCAGTTACGTATAAACTCGTTTATTTGATCCGGTCGGGATCCGCCCCCTCTGCGTCTGTGCTCAGCTTCTCGAGTAAACTTAACCGCTGGAGACATAATGTTATGGAATACACATTTTCAGCTTCTCAGACACACAAACAGGCTTTATAAACGTAGATACACCATAGTCGTTTTTTATTTCTTTTTTTCTTCTTCTTCTTGTTTTTCATGTTGTGATTTCCATTGTTTTACATTATGTGCGTTGGCCGACTGGAACTCGCCGTGACGTAGATTCCCGAGCTCATCAGCGCGCTCTGTTAGAATCCGCGGGCGTTCGATCAATGTCAGAAATAGAACAGACAGAAACACTTGCACTCCACTGCAAAAATTCACACTTCACTTCGATGAGTTTAAGGCATTGCTATCCCCAAAATAATTTAAATAAACATAGTACTTTCTTAGCTCAAATGTAGTTTTCTCCCCTTGAGCATCTGCTGTACATCACAGCACTCTACTTTTTTGTAACTAGTGGTTGTAGACATCGGAAGTGTTACAACTGACCCGTGTTACAACTATCCCCGGTCTCGCCTAAATTACATATTTTTGACTTTGGACTTTGGCAGACTGGTGCAAAGCATCTGGAGAAATTAAAATCAATGACGGGTAAGTGAGAGTCAGGCGTTTCTGTTGCAGGTGACACAGCAAGGGGATCGCTGGAGATACTTAGAACTGGATAACAGCTTGTAAATCACTAGCGATCAACAATCAGGTACAGAACTGTTCTCATTGTCATTTACAATAGATATAGTAGGTAGGTAGAAAAAGTCCTTCCAAGAGGAAGGGGTGGTGGTGGGAATTTAGGAAGGAAAAAAAAGGAAAAAAGTCCGTCCAGAAGGAAGGGGTGGTGGTGGGAATATAGGAAGGAAAAAAAAGGAAAAAAAGAAAAAGAAAAATGTCCTTCCAAAGAAAAAAGTCCTTCCA
>CAIGQV010019081.1:3389568-3431095 GCA_903798115.1 Danio jaintianensis | reverse complement strand
GTCCTTCCAGGAGGAAGGGGTGGTGGTGGGAATTTAGGAAGGAAAAAAGAAAAAAAGAAGAAGAAAAATGTCCTTCCAGGAGGAAGGGGTGGTGGTGGGAATTTAAGAAGGAAAAAAAAGAAAACAAAAAAGGGAAAAAAGTCCTTCCAAAGAAAAAAGTCCTTCCAAGAGGAAGGGGTGGTGGTGGGAATTTACGAAGGAAAAAAAAAATAAAAATGTCCTTCCAAAGAAAAAAGTCCTTCCAGGAGGAAGGGGTGGTGGTGGGAATTTAGGAAGGAAAAAAGAAAAAATGTCCTTCAAAGGAAACAAGTCCTTCCAAGAGGAAGGGGTGGTGGTGGGAATTTAGGAAGGAAAAAAAAAAGAAAAAAAAAAAAGAAAAAATGTCCTTCCAAAGAAAAAAGTCCTGCCAAGAGGAAGGGGTGGTGGTGGGAATTTAGGAAGGAAAAAAGAAAAAAAGAAGAAGAAAAATGTCCTTCCAAAGAAACAAGTCCTTCCAGGAGAAAGGGGTGGTGGTGGGATTTTTGGAAGGAAAGCAGAAAAAAAAGAAAAATGTCCTTCCAACGAAAAAAGTCCATCCAGGAGGAAGGGGTGGTGGTGGGAATATGGGAAGGAAAAAGAAAAAAGAAAAAATGTCCTTCCAAAGAAAAAAAGACCTTCCAAGAGGAAGGGGTGGTGGTGGGAATTTAAGAAGGAAAAAGAAAAAATGTCTTTCAAAAGAAACAAGTCCTTCCAGGAGGAAGGGGTGGTGGTGGGAATTTAGAAAGAAAAAAAAAAAGAAAGAAAAAAAGAAAAAATGTCCTTCAAAAGAAAGAAAGTCCTTCCAAGAGGAAGGGGTGGTGGAGGGAATTTAAGAAGGAAAAAAAAGAAAACAAAAAAAGGAAAAAAGTCCTTCCAAAGAAAAAAGTCCTTCCAAGAGGAAGGGGTGGTGGTGGGAATTTTAGAAGGAAAAAAAAGAAAACAAAAAAAGGAAAAAATGTCCTTCTAAAGAAAAAAGTCCTTCCAAAGAAAAAAGTCCTTTCAGGAGGAAGGGGTGGTGGTGGGAATTTAAGAAGGAAAAAGAAAAAAGAAAAAATGTCTCTATTATATTTATTTATTACAGTATTTATTCATCTTTGTTAACATTAGTTAGTGTTATTTAAGTTAAATAACGTTGGTTTATGTTAACTCACTGTGGATCAATAATGTTAACGAGCACAACTTTGGATTTGAATAATGCATTAGTTAATATTGAACTATGATTAATAAATGCTTTACAAGATTATTCATACTTAGTTAATGCTAGTAAATACATTACCTAACATTAACTAATGGACCATTATTCTAAAGTGTTACAAAAAAATGTATTACCTATTATTAGATACTAGCACTTAATGATTACACTGTAAAAAATGTACTGCCCAAACTCAACATTTTCTAGTGACTGGTCACATTGACATTTTTCAAATGGCCGTAATGAAAATTTTTCTCAATTGTAGCAACAGCCTGTTAACATTGGCTCAACGAGAATTAATATGTCAAGCCAATTGAAAAACCAATCAAGTGTGCCCAAACATGTTATTGCCCCAATTGAATATTTTACATTGTTGTAGCAGGCGGTTCATTCTGCTGTGGCGACCTCTGAAATAGAGACTAAGCCGAAGGAAAATGAATGAATGAACATTGTTGTAGCGTGCTTTTTGAGTTTCATCTAATTTAAAAATGTATATTAATGAATTGACATTGCTAAAGCAACTTTACTGAATTGTTTATTCCCCAATGTCCCAAAAGAAAATGAATAATAAAATATACAAAATAATGACACGCTAAACACTGCCACATTTATTTATTTTTAACAGGCACTATTGTGAAAATACATTAAAATAACAAATACATTGAACATTTCTACAAAGTAAACCTTACAAAGTCATGCATTTTAATTCTCGTAATATACACAAAGCTGGTGTAATTAAAACATTCACAGATGTGCAAACAATGTCAACAACACCATAAAATGTCAATATTTTTTCCAACATAGGCTCATTCTGAAAATGTAGCCCTATATACATTTCTGGAGATGGCGAATTATGTAGCCAGAAGTACGTATGGCTGCACTTCGTCTTTAAAATGAACAATACGGGGAGGTATGACGCCATTCCTTTTTGCGCTTACGTATGGACGGCTTTCCCGCTGTTTCCAGTTTGTCCAGTAGCTCGCCATGTACGTCGGCGGACTTGAGAAGCAGAGAGTAACAAGTAAATAACAGGGTGAAAATGTGGTAAAATCTGAAAACGTGATAAAAATCAGGGAGCTTTTCTTTTTCTGGATTGCTTTTTAAAACTGTTGGTTGGGTCTAGGGTTGTGGGAGGGTGGGTCAATCAGTGCTTTTGAAAATACTATTGGTTGGGTTTGGGGAAGGAGGAGGGTTGGTCAGTGAGTCAGTTAGTCAGTCGACAGCAGCCCCTGGTGGATTTACGCGAGAACAGCAGGCACAAATGGCACTCGCAAGAGAAATTTGAGATCTGAAAAGGCATACACAGCGGCCTCTGGTGGATTCGCAAAAACAAAAACTGCAAAAAAACGTAGCTCCTGGGACGTATTTGGCACTCTCCAGAAATATATTCATTCATTCATTCATTTTCTTTTCGGCTTAGTCCCTTTATTAATCTGGGGTCACCACAGCGGGATGAACCGCCAACTTATCCAGCATATGTTTTACACAGCGGTTGCCCTTCCAGCTGCAACCCATCACTGGGAAACATTCATACACACTCATTCACACACATACACTACGGACAATTTTAGCTTACCCAATTCACCTATACCGCATGTCTTTGGACTTGTGGGGGAAACCGGAGCACCCGGAGGAAACCCACACGAACACGGGGAGAACATGCAAACTCCACACAGAAATGCCAACTGACCCAGCCGAGGCTCGAACCAGTGACCTTCTTGCTGTGAGGCGAACGTGCTACCCACTGCGCCACCGCGTCGCCTCCAGAAATATATATAGAGGAACATTTTCAGAATGAGCCTGGGTTGCCTATTACACTATATCACCATGTCTTCCAGCTATCACGTCATTCCCCTAAAAATCTGTCTGACAACAACGCAAAGAGGTTTTATGAAGTGAAAAGTTTTGTCTGTCCAAGAAAACATTAATCACAACAATATAATCTTTAATTCACAGACTCTGTAAACAGCCATGAGCATGTTCATTACAATCTGGGGCGAAGGCTTCCTGTTGCATATTTGTGACATTTGTGGCTATAAACAACAATGTAAGCCATTGGTTTTCATTTAGTTTCACCAGTGTATGATTTTCTCCACCTCAAAGTTGACTTGAATCACCACAAATCATCGAAAAAGTCTGGATTCACTCACCTCAATGGACTGAAGGTAAGCAAATTATCAGCAGAGTTTCATTATTTTTGCGTGAACTATTCCTTTAAGTATTTTAAACTTGCAGTTTGTTCATATATCTTTCCTTTTCTTCCTTTGAGCGATGATGAAAACGTCTGTGAGTTGAAACTGATGGTAAATTGACAGGTCTGTTCTTGAGTTCTATGAATGTTACACTTCACTTCTGCCACAATAGTAAACAATAGAGAGGGGGGAATTATTCAGGATAAAGGCCTATCATGCTAATGATTTGTCTTTTTATTTTACAATTAGTTTTAATTTCACAATAAAATGTACAGAATAAACATTAATAAATTAAGTAATATGCCACATACATAATAGCTAGCTCAAATAAAATTTGCATACTAAATTTGCATAACTGTTTTAGAAAATGTGCTGATGTGCTGACCTCTTTCCTTCTTCCTTTTTCCTTCTTCACTTCCTTTCCACATATTTCACATAGTTTTTTTTTTTTATCAAGATCTCATTTGGATTGGATGACATTTTCAAGATCTCATTTGGATTGGCTGAAATGTTCAAGCTACACGCATTTAAGTGTGGAGTGTTTGTGCAGCATTGCTCAGCTTATTCAAGAGACCAAGACGCAACAATAGAATTGTATTCAGCAGTCTGCTTTCATTTGCTGTTTGGAGTCCTGATTTACTTCAGGTTTGTAAGGTTTTTTTAACTATTATGTTCAGGGTTAAGCTGGGAGTGTTGTAAAATATGCATATGTTTCATGCTACACAGATATGTAATTATACAGTCCACCATGAATGGAGAATTCAACTGTTTACAGGTCTAAAATAGCATTTACATTAATCAACAATAATACATGTTTTAATGTTCATGTTAACTGGGTAATGTTATGATATTTGTTCAAATTATTATTATTATTTTTAATGACCAGCCCATTGTGGCCGACATAAATTGCTTGGTCATGGAGTATTTTCTGCAACCCTGTAACTATATAAAGCTAGAACATAATAGAATATTTTTAATTCTTGTTTTTCTTAATTTGGTCTAAAACATTATTTGACTTACAGTTACTGAATTTATATCCCACATGTTTGTGTCTATGTTTAGATAAATACTCAGTATTTCAAGATAAATTGAATTTATTTATTGAATTATCTATTGATCTTAACCCTTATGTACTGTTGGGGATGTTTTCATCCACTCTGGGCTGATTTTGAGTCTTAATATGGCCATAACCTTTTCTGTGTTTCAGCTAGTGGAATGACTTTTGGTGATAAATCTTATTTTGGCACACATTTTAAGAAAATGCTTAGATTCTTTTTTTAAAACTCAACAATACACTCTGGGCAAATTTACTACCCTTTTGTTATGTTAGGGATGGAAACATCCACTGAATTAAACTGCTATAAAAATGCATCAGATAAATATTTTTTTCAAATATTTTTGCATAAATCTGTTAATCAACCCCAGTCCTGATCAAAACTACTAAATTACTTAGAAAATTACAGCATTTTAACTCTTTAATTGCCAAATTCATAAGTGATGTCACTGATTTGGTGAAACACATAAAATGACATATTTTCAATATAAAAAGTAATTGTGGATTGGATTTGTTTGTTTTTTTACCTTTCATCAAAGTCTTGGACATGTAAAAGAACATGGCCTTTGATACATTGTTTTTGATTAATTTTCATTTTTTCCTCACTAAATTACTGTTGGTGGCTGTTTTTGCCCCATTGACTTCCATTATAAACACAGTTTTTGATTACAAAACCATGACACCATATTATCATGCATTTTTTATTGTTGGTGTTTTTCCCTGTAGGGATGAGGTAAAATTTGTAATTTTTACTGTTGACCACCAGTTGGCACCATTAACCCTTTAGATAGGCCTGTGCAAAAAAAGCTTAGTTTCTGGATATTATATGGAGTATAACAGCAAATGTGTGTGTAAGAGTGACCTTTACTCATTTACCTTGATGTGTCTGAGAAAATCAAAATATGCATCTCAGCACTCAGAACTACATGGAGTAATCAAAAACAAAGACTGTGTATTTATGCACCATCAAATGTGATTATAATGGAAGTCAATGGGGCAAAAACAGCCACCAACAGTAAATTAGGGAGAAAAAATGAAAATCTAACAATGCATCAAAGCCATTGTTGTTACTAATCTTTCACATGTCCAAGACTGTGATAAAAGGTAAAAAAAAAAAATCCAGTCCACAATTACTTTTTATATTGAAAATACGTTTTTTTTTTTTAGCAAATCAGTGACATCATTTGTGAACTTGGCAATTAAAGAGTTAAAATCCTGTAATTTTTAAAAACATTTAGTAGTTTTGATCAGGACTAAGATTGATTAACAGATTTATGCAAAACAATTTTTTACAGCAGTTTAATTTAGTCCATGTTTTCATCCCTAACATAAAAGGGTAGAAAATTTGAAAAATGCACAAATGTTAAAAGAAATCAATGAATAAACAAACATGTGGGATGTTTTTCAGTACAATTGTTTAATCCTGAACTTTTCTTGACAAACTATTTAATATGCATCTATCATATTTTTATCATATACATCTATCATTTTGAAGCGTGAGCTCAAAAACTGGGGTTAATGGGTTAAATGCTTTCTGATAAAGAAAACAAAGGAAGCAATGCAACAAGGAAGAAGAAGGTGGCAGTTTTCCAAACAAATGCAAAATACTTTATCTAACCAGGAACTTAAACTTTATGTGTGTTGAGATTTAAGTATTTGGTGGAATAAATCTGACTTTTAGACACAATATATGAAATCAGAACAAACCAAAAAAGTTCTAAATGACAATATTTTTATTGGAAATTAGGAATAAATGTTCTCAGACTTTTATAGAAAACAAATATTAACATTTTAATCCATCCCTTTTTTTTCCATATACTCTATATCAGGGGTGTCAAACCGCAACCTTGCACAGTTTAGTTCCAACCCTGCTCCAACACACTTACCTGTTTCAAACAAGCCTAAAGGACTCAATTAGTCTGATCAGGTGTGTTTAATTAAGGTTGGAACTAAACTGTGCAGAGCTACGGCCCTCCAGGAACTGAGTTTGACACCACTGCTCTAAATGTACACATTTAGAAATAAACATGACATAGTTGAACACAATTAGTTACTATTGAAACTACAAACACTGGTCCATGCTACGAATAAGGTTGGAAACCCTTACAATAGGGTGTCCAAATTCACTTTTACTAGAGTAACAATAGGACAGATGGTCGGCACATGATCTAAATGGGTGATACCTATTCTCTTAATGAGTAATCATTAAATGTGTGTTTTGGACATAAAGTTCAAATTCTGTGCATGTGTGTGAAGTTAAAACGAATGAGCAGCATTTTTTTACACTGTAATCCTTTCATTTGTAATATTTAATATTCCTAACATTTATATAGCGATTTTCTTGGTACTCAAAGCACTTTACACGTTTTGGAGGAAATCTCATCCACCTGGATGACACGACAGCAGCCATTCTGCGCCAGACTGCACACCACAGAGGGATGAAGCCAATTATGATATGGGGATGGTTAGGAGGCGATTTTAATACAATTAAGACAATGCTCTGATTAAGAGTAAACAGTGATTTTTTGATTAATTTAATCCAATTAAGGTCATAATTGAACTAAACAGAAATCAAATTAAGACATGTGAAGTATGCCAATTTTAGTCACATTATTGAAGTGCAGTGCAGACATATAAACACCGCAATCAAACTATTACCGTTGTGTAGGTTTTTTGTGACAGGATAGTCTATACACACATGGCTGTTTGACCTACCGAGTCAGTGAAGGACCACAGACCCCTGCATAACGAAATGCGAAGATTTTTTCCCCATATGGCGTACGGTATCAAATTACATTAAAACAACACTCATCCAGCAGTTCATATTCGCATCCAATATCTCGTTTGTCATGGGGGCATGCATGAAATATTCCTGAATGAAAGTGAAAGTGCCAAACTGCAGTTAAAGTCGACAAATTAAAAATGAAACGTGGATAGCGCAGTGACGCAATGACGTTAATCGAATTATGTGCTATAACATGTAAAATGGGATCATGAAAGGAACATTCAAAAATCATATTAATCATATTATTGTCTTGTTTAGATTAAGGCAAATAATTCGATTACTGATGTCCATGTAAACGTAGTCATTGATTCATTACCTGAACTATAAAGACAGCTCTCATTTCCACAGACATTGCTGAGTCTTGTTAACCTGTCAACATTACGAAGCGTTTACCTTGTCTTGTTTTTTCCTGTGGCGTGTTTCTTGACCCTCGCTTTGTTTATTGTTTATTGCTGTTAGATGCCCGGACTAATCTATTTGCCTGTGACCTGACTACTCTTTTGGATTACAGGTGAATTGAGTAAACTAAATTAGCCGTAGTGTATGTGTGTGAATGTGAGAGTGTATGGGTGTTTCCCAGTAATGGGTTGTGGCTGGAAGGGCAACCGCTTTGTAAAACATATGCCGGAATAGTTGGCGGTTCATTCCGCTGTGGCGACCCTTTATAAATAAAGGGACTAAACCAAAGGAAGAATGAAGTATATCAAGGCCTTAAATGAAGTAGACCTAATTTTGTGAGACTCTAAGTGTTGGACTTTCCCCTAGTCCCCCAGGTTCAAAGATTGCTTCAAATAAGTTCAAATCAATTTAATGAATCAAATGGATAAAGCATAAAGGGTCCTGGGTAGCAGAAAACAGCAGCACAGGCAGTCTGTGTCAGCTGCGAACACACATTTCCTCTCCCCCCATATTTATCGCCGTCTCTCTTCAGCCCCACTCAGGGGTGCTTCAGTAAGAAAGATCCTCCATCCAGATCAGCCCAATCATCAGTTGTCAGGCAGAAAAAATGATCTTCACAGAAAAGGTTACACACACACAAAACAGAACACACTAGAAAGAGTGAGCCTGCACCCTCCTATCCGTGCTAGATGGAGAAAGCAGTGCAACCTAAAAGAAAGAGTTGTAACATTTTGCTGATAACAAGTTCTCGGAATTTAACTTCTCGGTTATCAGTCACACGAAGCCACAGCTGTTATGGAGCAAGGTTATATGAGGTTAAGCACACAAACATAAGTTCATTTGATTAAAACAGGATTAAACTATTAATGCCTAAAACAAAGTTTAATTAAAACATTATAATTCCTTCATAAGCCACATTTTTGTGACATTCTCTTCACAGGAGCTTAAGTGTCTTAAAAGAAGAAGGGGCGAGAATCTGCAAACCTGATTAAAATCAACACAAGATGGGCAACAATGGTAAGAAAGAAAATTATAATAGGATATAATCAATTTATTCCATGGAGAGTGTACGTGTTTATGTATTTTTACTTATGACTTTGATTCTTTTCATTTTTGCAGAGGCAGCAAAAAAACTATGGGCAAATTTCCACTCAGGTCTAACAGCGGTACTAGCTGTTGCTGTAGTTATAGTAGTTATAATAGGTTATGCAATAATTTCAAAAGTTGTAGAAGCAATAGTAGGAGCAGCGGCAGGAGCAGCATCTGGATTGGGAGTTTCACACTTGATGTGGAAAGAAAAAGAGCAACAGCAACTGTTGCCAGCAGCAACATTAGTAATAGCAATAGTCGGAAGCATTGCAGGAACCTCAGCGGCGATGTTGCGATCATTGGTAGCAGCGTACTCAGTAACAGGATCAGCAATAGTTGGAGCACTGGCAGGAGCTGCAATAGTGGCACTAGCAAAAGGGCTATTACAACAGCTTATTAGCTTTGTAGAGTGGCTAATGGGTCATTGGAATGAACTGAAAATTATTGGTATAACAGCAATATGTTCAGCAGCACTAGAAAGGCTAAAACAATTTGGAAACTGGGTGAAAAATAAAATAAAGCCGCTCATGGATAAAATAATGAAGATAGCAGACAAAGTAAAAAAAGCAATACAAGGAATTACAGACACAGTAAACAGTTTATTTGCACCATTTGGAGGAGTAGGAGCAATCGGAGGAGCACTTGCAGCAGCATTGGGATCAATGGGATTAGCTTTAGCATTAGGACTACTAGGAACAGTAGGAGCCATGTCAATCCTTGTGGGGGGAACAGGAATTTTGTTTGGATTGCATTTGAGAGGGGAATTGAAGACACAAGCAAATAAGGTGGCGAACCTTGTTAATTATGTGGGAGTGTTGCAATTTTGGATTGTGGTGTTGCTTCTCTTTCTGTTTCTAAGTCTTCTGCAGTGTTTCCGCTGTGGACGACACTGTCCATGCTAATCAGAAAGGCATAAATACTAAAGCACAGTTGTCAAACTCAGTTCCTGGAGGGCCACAGCTCTGCACTGTTTAGTTCCAACACTAATTAAACACACCTGATCAAACTAAAGTCCTTCAGGCTTGTTTAAAACCTACAGGTAAATGTGTTGGAGCAGGGTTGGAACTAACCTGTGCAGGATAGAGGCCCTCCAGGAGTTTGACACCCCTGTACTAGAGGATGCCTCAAAAAAAGATGAAGAGGGACTTGTTTTGGTTTATTTCTTTTAGCTATTTAACATTATACTGACAGTGTTGTTGTGAAGTCTATGATTTGCTACTACTGTGAAATTAATTTCTCTGGGCCAGACACAATAGCCACATTTTTTTTTTTTATATGGCACCACTTTTTAAAACAATGTTTTTTTTTGTTCTTTCTGGCACGTTTATTTTAAAGTTTTTTTGTACTTGTCTATTTTCAAGACATATTAATTTTCCCAATTATTGAAGTGGAAGTGTTGTAAAATTGCAAGTTTCATGGAAAAGTGTTGAAATGCCTTGTAGAATCTGTAAAAATTTAAATAATTTTACAAAAAAATTCATGCTATTTTTAAAATTTTTTATTTAGTTCCTAAGAAATTATACATATAAGATGTTTACATATGTGAACCTGTTACTTAAGAGTGTTTTTAAGTTGAAATTTGTATTATTTGAATTTGTATAATTGTATCATCTGAAAACTGAATAAACAGACTTTCCATTGATGTATTTTTTTGTTAGGGTACAATAATATTTGGCCAAGATACAACTATTTGAACATCTGAAATATAAGGGTTTTAAAAAATCTCAAGCTAAATCTAAATCTTAATTGTGAGAAAACTGCCTTTAAAGTTGTCCAAATAAAATTCTTTTGCAGAAACTTTGCAGTGTGGAAGTAGCCTCTAATAACAGCATGAGAAAAACCTTTTATTCAAATTTTTAAACTGTTCCTTAAAAGGTGTGCAGACAGCTCTGCAATTGTAATCATTATTGAACTGTCATTGAATTTCAGTTTATTTATGCCTAGTTCACACTACATGATTTTAAGTTTCAATATAATGTTAACATATGCTTTCTCTTCTTCCAAAATTGGTATGAAAATGAAACTTCTAAATTTAAATGTTAATTTATTATCTTACAGTGAATTTTTAACTAAATTTGTTTTTCCAGTTTCACATGCCATTGTATTTGATGCCATATCTCAAAAGCTTCTTCATTTTATAAGAGTATGGAAATGAATCTTTAGAAGGAAAATATGTTAAAGAAAACCTTTTTTTTTTTTTTTTTTTAGGAGATATTGATATTATTAAACAAAGTTATACTAATAAATATAATATAAATATTATAACAGGTGATACAGTTACATATAATAATTTAAAATGGACCAATGTATTCATAAAAATAAATTGAAAAAAAGCTTGGCGTTCTTATGAAATATATTGTATAAATAACAAAGTAAAAGAAGTTACATTTAAAATTTTACATTGTATATTGATCTAAAGAGGTTTTAGAGAGATTTAACTTGGATATTGATTCTTCCTGTGATTTGTGTTGCATGGAAAAGGAATCTATTGTCCATATGTTTTGTGATATACACAAGGATTTTCTGGGTGAAGATCCAATAAAGTCAGAGGCATACTGAGCTGAAATTCAGAGACTGAGAGAGGCAGGTTATGTGGTTGAAGTACCCGTACAGAAACTAACAGAGAAAGAGGAAGATTATGGTTCATCCCCCACCATATGATGAGCCATAATGCCAAAAACAGAGTTGTATTCAACTGCTCATTCTCATATCAGGGCAAGAACCTGAACAACCTGCTTCTGCCTAGACCAGCCCTGGGGTCCTCATTACTTGGAGTGTTGCTGCGCTTCAGGGAGCATGCTGTAGCCTTTAGTAGTGATATAAATGGGATGTTCCATCAAGTAAGACTACTGCCCGAGGATAAGCCCCTACTCAGGTTCTTATGGCGTGATCTAAAGAGAGAGGAACTCCCCAGAGTCTATGAGTGGCAAGTGCTTCCATTCGGGACTACCTGCAGTCCGTGTTGTGCGACATACGCACTACAAAGGCACATAGTTGATCACAGTCAGCAAGTAGACAATGTCCGCCACTCACTGGAAAGGTATTTTTATGTAGATAATTGGCTACAGAGTGTCGCAACACCTGATGAAGCTAAAGAGCTGGTAGACAAAGGGAGGAATCTGTTGGCAGATAGAGGATAAGAACGACAGTGGGCATGCAACTTTCCTAATGTCATTGAACATCTCCCAAAGGAAGCCAGATCAGAAAGCAGTGAACGTTGGCTTAACCAAACTGAGTCAGATTCTCAAGAACTTGCTTTAGGATTACGATGGATGTGCCAGTCTAATACTCTTGGATACCAAACCCGCCTTGACAACTGTTCAACCCCCACAATGAAAAACATATACAAGGTAGTAGCAAGCCAGTATGACCCACTTGGATTCCTGGTCCCCTACATCACCCGAGCCAAGATCATTAATCAGGGTCTATGGGCTACGCAACGAGAATGGGATGACCCACTACTGCCAACTGAAATTCTCCAAACATGGCATGATTGGCAAGGGGAACTTTAACATCTTTTCCAACTGATACTGCCACGCTGCTATGTGAGTTCCCAGTTGGATTCCCTGAACTGTAAGCGACAAGTGCATATCTTTAGTGATGCCTCTGAACGGGCATATGGATCCGTAGCATACTGGCGCTCAGAGGATCTAAAGGGAAATGTTGAGGTAGCGTTCCTCACAGCCAGGTCAAGAGTAGCCCCTAAACGCCAGTTATCTGTGCCTTGACTGGAACTGTGTGCAGCTCTCACAGGTGCCCAATTAGCTTCACTATTAACTAAAGAGCTTACTCTGCTCATCGAATCATTTGTACTCTGGACTACTGTCCTAACATGGCTTCAGTCAGAATCCTGCATTTACAAAGTATTCGTTGGCACCAGAATTACCGAAATACAGGAGCTTACAAGTGCACACACCTGGTGGTACGTGGAATCCAATAATAACCCAGCTGACTATATCACTCACAGGAAGACTCTGAAGGAGCTTGCCACAGACAAAACCTGGCGACAAGGACCAGAATATCTGTGGAACTCACCCTGCTACTGGCCTGTTATCCCTGACATAAGTGCAAAGGAGAATCCTGTTGAATTAAAGAAGCTTACTTTCTGTAGTCACGTAACAGTCGATTTGTACAGCCATTGCCTGATCCCCAACAGTTTAACAGCTTTAAAGCTTTAGTTGAAGCAACAGCATTACTTCTGCACGGGGCGGCAGGTAAAGATGGAGAAAGAAATATTCTACGGAAAGTTCAAATTGACAGCTTTCCCGAGGATATCAATGCTCTAGTCACCGGTAAACCAGTACCATCCTCTAGCCACCTCATAACATTAGCAACTGTATATGACAGCACAGTTGGGCTCATCCGAGTTGGTAGGAGACTACGCTGCAGTCTTCAGTTAGATGCAGATGCTGTCCACCCAATTGTTTTAGATCCCTCTCACAAAATTACCAAACTTCTCATTCAGAACATAGACAAGGAGCTTCATCACCCTGGTGCGGAATGGGTCTTTGCAGAGATCCGCCGTAAATATTGGATTTTATGTAGTAGAGTAGCAGTTAAATGGCAACAACACTCATGCCCTGGTTGTCAAAGGTAGCGAGCTAAACCAACAGTGCCTCAGATGGTAGATCTCCCTCAAGCCAGACTTCTTCTCTACAGGAATGGACTGTTTTGGCCCCTTTACTGTTAAATTAGGCAAAAGAAGTGAAAAACGTTGGGGCATCTTGTTCAAATGCCTGACAACCCGTGCGGTCCACATCGACCTATTTGATACTGACTCATTTCTGGTGGCACTAAGGCGCTTTATATCCCGGCGAGGGAAACCGTCAGAGCTATTATCAGATCAAGGCCCAAACTTTAAAGGAGGAGAAAGGGAGCTCCAACAGTCATTCACATCACTGTGTCCCACACTGCAGAAAGAGCTTGCCAAACAACAGATTCGATTTCTATTCAATCCTCCCGGTAGTCCCCATTTTGGAGAAGTATGGGAATGTGAGATTAGATCTGTCAAGTATGCCCTGTATGTCACCGTACAAAAGGACAAAGCATGACCGTGGAAGTCTTGAACACTGTTCTCACTGAAATAGAAGGAATACTGAAATTAAAACCACTGGGTTATGTGTCCACAGACATTGCTGACCCCAACCTGGTGACTCCAAACCTTCCTCTCATGGGGCGGCTAGACCCTTCATTCCCGCAAACAGTTTACCATGAAACAGAGCTCTTAAGCCGCCGAAGGTGGAGACACTTGCAAGTGCTCGCAGATCAGTTCTGGATGCACTTCACAAAGCACTACCTGCCCAACCTACAAATCTGTGGTAAACGGCAGAGAGAAGAGACCAAGTGCAGCCAGACATGATCGTCATGATTGTGGACCCACAGTTACCTAGAACTCTCTGGCCCGTAGACAGGATTACTAATGTTTTCCCCAGTGCGGATGGACGAATCAGAACTGCTGAGGTCAGAATTAGGGACAGAACATATGTCAGATCTGTAGCACGCCTCATTTAGCTACCAGCACTCCCAGACATGGACACAGTTTCGAGCCCTTCTGAGTAAGCAAATTTGACTGTGCAAATTTGGGGGCGGCTGTTGCAAAGGGCTCTCTAGTCAGAAACTTCTTTGCGTTTTGACCAGACGTACCACAGTGATTAATTCAACTTTAACTAGACTATAAGCTACAATACATAGTCTCTCCACTAATGGAGGGACGATGACCCAGCATACCATACATAATATCAAACCACGAGAATGTTTTGTTTGTTTGTGAGCATCGCTCTGTCCATTGTTAATGTTTTCTTAATAAGGGTACAAGTACCAAGGTCACCGGATACAAACTTATTCACATTCATAAGTATTTATGTTTGATCAGTACCTGCCTTACAAAGTTCTGTTAAGGGTTACATATCAAAGATGGAAAATCTCTTGAGAGAATTCAAGATGCATATAAATAAAAGCACCACAATTAAATTAAAACATTACACTTCTTCTCAACCACCTTCCCCTGTATGAAGAAATTTTATAGGTTTGTTGTAAGGAAAGGGTCAGTACTTTCATACCATACATGTCTTGGAGGATCTGCCTTGAGCTGTTTCTTTGTAATGGCCTTTTTAACTTGTTGTTAGCAGTGTATTAAGGAGATACGTATCATTTTTGGGTATTTTTGAAGACTAAATTCCCAGGTACATAATTTTGCTTCAGGAGAGCCCTGGTATCTTCATCTGACCAGTACTCTGGCCTCTTCTGTCAATATTTTAAAGTCTAAACTAAAGACTTTATTTTGTGTGTGTGTGTTTTCTAAGATATTTGGTTGATGGAATGTGTGACTGTTTGTTTTCATCTGATTTCTTTGTTAATTCTTTCTGAATATTTGTTGGAAAGCACATTGGTCCATAAAAGTTAATAATTGTGCTCTATAAATAAAATTGTCATTGTCCGCCTTGATGGATCAGGATAGGGAGAGCGAGGGAGTGGGAGGCACACTGCTGTGTCCCTTTAAGTTGGAGGAACCATCGACAGCCATCAGGAGATAGCAAGTAAAAGGCCATCCATTAAAAAGGCATCCGTTTTCACTATCAGGCAAGGCAAGTTTTTTTATATAGCACATTTCATACACAATAGTAATTCAAAGTGCTTTACATAAACAGCAATAAAAGAAACAAGTACAAGAAATAAAAACAAGAAAATTATAAAGTAGGTAGTGCTGTTGCCTCACAGCAAGAAGGTCATTGGTTCGAGCCTTGGCTGGTGCAGTTGGCATTTCTGTGTGGAGTTTGCATGTTCTCCCCATGTTCGCGTGGGTTTCCTCCAGGTGCTCCGGTTTCCTCCATAAGTCCAAAGACATGCACTTTAGGTGAATTGGGTAAGCTAAATTGTCCGTAGTGTGTATGTGTGTAAATGGGAGTGTATGGGTGTGTCCCAGTGATGGGTGGCAGCTGGAAGGGCATCCGCTGCGTAAAACATATGCTGGATAAGTTGGTGGTTCATTCGGCTGTGGCAACCCCAGATTAATAAAGGGACGAATAAAGCCGAAAAGAAAATGAATGAAAGAATAACAATGATTAAAAACAGATTAAAATGTGTTAAAACATGTTTTAAATGAATAAAAAAGAAATGAAAGACATCGATCTGTCGGACGTAGCACAGTGCTCATTCAGTAAAGGCACAGCTAAACAGATGTGTCTTGATTTGAATGTGCCTTATGTTGGAGCACATCTGATCATTTCTGGAAGCTGATTTCAGCAGCAGGGGGGCGCAGTAGCTGAAGGCGGATTCACCCTGCTTTGACTGAAACCTTGGAATTTCTTTATCCAATTTCTTATAGTCACAGGTGGTTGAGGACATAATATATGTTGGATTATATGTTTTTCCCCAAATATAACCCTTAATTTTAAAGAAACATAGCTTTAAAGAAACTTAGCATAAAATGCTTGCTACAAGGTTTACTTTTGTCGTGTGCATAATATTGACTCCAACATTTAAGTTTTAATGCTTTAACATGATAAACCGGGAGATTTGATGTCCATCTCTGTTATGTCATCAGAGGATTATCCAGTCACTGAAATGTTTCTTGTAACTCAGATGTCCTTGATAATCACATGTTCATGCTTTTAGAAGACAGATTATAATTACTCCTGACACCATGAAACGTACATTTGAGTGATGATTTCAATAGCATCATAAGATTTGGACAAAAACAATGACAATGCTCTTTTTTAAAATAATAAAATATTATAGGTTTTATGGTTAGCTCATCCGGAAATAAAAATTCAATTAAAAATCAATTGCTCAACCTATAATGTTGCTTCACAATAAGGCATGCGTTGTTCTTCTCCAAAAACACAAATTAGAATCAAATCTGACAACTTGATTATTCAATGTCGATGAACTAATAAGGATGAACTTTAGGTTTTTTGATTTCATTAGATTTAAAATATCTTGATTCATGTGTACTTCATTTTTTGATGAAGTTTGCGGTGAGTAGACTATAAGTAGAGTGACAGAAATGACTCAGATTTAATTAAAACATCTTAATTTGAATGAAAATATCTTCATTCTACTTATTTAATGAAAGTCTTATTGAATCTGAATGACACCAGCGTGAGTAAATGACCGTTTTCATTTTGGGGAGAACAAACCCTTTGAAAAAACTGTTCTGATTCTAATTCTAGAGCTGAGTAATTCCTTAGAGCGAGCTGTTCCATTGAAATTAGTTGAGCTAAACCCCCGACATTTTTCAAAAACATTCCATTTAAGACACATACGCCATGCTGATGATGACCCCTGGCCTACTTTCTGCATCTGAATTTCACAATCTGAATTTCCCTCTTTTCCAAATTACCTTCAGCAGGTACAGTGCTAAAACTCTAATGGCGGACGGCTGCTTCTCACTCAGGGCTGTTTATGTTAATGAGGGAGAGATCATCACTAATGGGCGTGGCTTTCCCCCTCCAATGACACATACAAAGGGAGAATGTCAATCAAAGTGTTTCTCCAGTGTTTTTATGAAGCGTGATTATAAAATATAGAATAAATCCATTTTTACCTTTAGAGGCTGGCTATATACACACACTGTTGCCACACAACTGTGCTTAAACCCCCAATAAAAGTGATTTTTGCATAACAGGTCCCATTTAAGCAATAATAAACGGCAGTAGAAATGCCAAACCAAACCATACTGTGCTGTACAGTGGAAAAGCCTTCTCCTCCTCTGATTGGTCAGTGTGGCCAGACAGCTCGCTCTAGGAAGAGTCCTGGTGGTTCAAACTTTCTTCCATTTTATACTAGATGGAGGCCACTGCGCTCACTGGGACCTTTATTGCTGCAGAAATTATTCAGTGCCCTTCCCTAGATCTGTGCATTCCAAGCAACCCCGTCTCAGAGGTCTACAGACAATTCCATGGACTTGGTTTGTGCTCCGACATTGAATGTTAACTGTGAAACCTTATATACAGGGTTGTGCCCTGCCAAGTCATGCCCAGTCAAGTGAATTTACCACAGTTTGGACACCAGTCAGGTAGAAACATCTTAAGAACGATCAGTGGAAACATTAGCACCTGAGCTTAGTTTTGAGTGTGATTGTGAGGGCTGTGAATACATATGTACATGAGATGTTTTTTGTAGTACATTGGCAAGTATTTCAAACAAAATTATTTGACTTTGTCATTATTTGGTCTTGTTTGTAGACATTTGAGGAAAATAATACATTTCAACCAAGGCTGTAACTAACAAAATGTGGAAAAAAGTTAAGCACTGCGAATGTATAATGTAGAAGCAATGTAGAATAAACAAGTACACACACACACGCACACTTTTATAAGGTTTATGATGCATAAATACATAAAGTACTATGCAAAGGTTTTAGGCCAACATTAAATCTGTTGTTTTACTGATGGTGTAATGGATATATGTGATATATATTTACTACAAAATAATTTTTTTGCCAGTTTTTTTTCTCCAAATTGAGATTTATACAGGGTGAATAAATTATTATTCAGTTGATGTATGGTTTGTTAGGATATGAGTTAGGTTAGTACAGATTCAGTGGTACAGGTTCAGTGGACTTCAGTGGTAACAATTTTCAGTATGATGAAGATCCGCTAATTGCAGTGAAATCCTATTTAGAGAAAGAAAACAGCTGATAAAACACAGTCATGAAATGTCCTCCACAGGGTCCAGACCTGAATATTATAGAGGCTGTGTGAGATCACCTGGACAGAAAAAGAAAGAAAAGACAATGCAAAGAAAGTGCTAAAAGAAACCTAATATTACACAGCACGTTATTTCAGAAAATGTCAGGACAGTAAAACAAAAGAGTTCAAGCTGTGTTTTGGTGTCAAGTACATATTTCCTAAATTTTCTGTTTGTTTTTAATAAAGAGACTGATTGATTATATATTGTGCCAAAATATTAGGCCAAAAAGCTGGTATAGTGCTTAGGACTGTATATACACTCATTGGCCACTTTATTAGGTACACCTGTCCAACTGCTCGTTAACGCAAATTTCTAATCAGCCAATCACATAGCAGCAACTCAATGCATTTAGGCATGTAGACATGGTCAAGACGATCTGATGCAGTTCAAACAGAGCATTAGAATAGGGAAGAAAGGTGATTTAAGTGACGTGGCATGGTTGTTGGTGCCAGACGGGCTGGTCTGAGTATTTCAGAAACTGCTGATCTACTGGGATTTTCACGCACAACCATCTCTAGGGTTTACAGCGAATGGTCAGAAAAAGAGAAAATATCCAGTGAGCGGCAGTTCTGTGGGCGCAAATGCCCTGTTGCTACCAGAGGTCAGAGGAAAATGGCCAGACTGGTTCGAGCTGATAGAAAGGCAACAGTAACTCGACTAACCACTCGTTACAACCGAGGAATGCAGAAGAGCATCTCTGAAAGAACAACACGTCAAACCTTGAGGTGAATGGGCAGCAGAAGACCACACCGGGTGCCACTCCTGTTAGCTAAGAACAGGAAACTGAGGCTACAATTCGCACAGGCTCACCAAAAACGTTGCCTGGTCTGATAAGTCTCGATTTCTGCTGCGACAGTATGATGGTAGGGTCAGAATTTGGCATCAACAACATGAAAGCATGGATCCATCCTGCCTTGTATCAACGGTTCAGGCTGGTGGTGATGGTGTAATGGTGTGGGGGATATTTTCTTGGCACACTTTGGGCCCATTAGTACCAATTGACCATCGTGTCAACGCCACAGCCTACCTGAGTATTGTTGCTGACCATGTCCATCCCTTTATAACCACAGTGTACCCATCTTCTGATGGCTACTTCCAGCAGGATAACGCACCATGTCATAAAGCGTGAATCATCTCAGACTGGTTTCTTGAACATGACAATGAGTTCACTGTACTCAAACGGCCTAGCCAGTCACTAGACCTCAATCCAATAGAGCACCTTTGGGATGTGGTGGAACGGGAGATTCACATCATAGATGTGCAGCCGACAAATCTGCAGCAACTGCATGATACTATCATGTCAATATGTACCAAAATCTCTGAGGAATATTTCCAGTACCTTGTTTAATCTATGCCATGAAGGATTTCTTTAGAAAAAAGGGCTCCAACCCGGTACTAGTAAGTACTAGTGTACCTATTAAAGTGGCCAGTGAGTGTACACACACACGCACGCACACGCACGCGCACACAAAACAGTGTACAAATACAAACCAAAGGTAAAACTAATAATACAACGAACAAATACAAACAAAAGGTAATTTTATAGATATAATATATAATTCTTTTATTTAAGATCTGAATTTGAAAGACAAAAATACATGGTATGATTAAAACATAGATTTTGCACTACATCATAATGTTTTGCACAACAGGCATCACATGTGCAGTAGATGAAAGTTCGATTTAAATATTAAATAACTGATGACCAAAAAAAAGTAAATATGTAAACACTAATCTAGTAAGATATTTGTTTTTTTCTATTGCAACACTTCCGATTAAAGTGGTTTGGTAACAGTACAAAGAAAGAATTCATCCAACAAAAACTCCTTTTCTTCCAGTTGTGGTGAGAGAAAGAAAAAACACAGTGCTCATCAAACGTCCTTGCAGTTATTCAGTTTCTTGACTCGTTTAAAAAAAAATGGTCCATGGACTTTAGTCAATTATTTCGATTTTTTTTGTTTGTTCAAGCCATGCCGAGTGTCAGGAAATAAGCCTAAATGAAACTCCCAGCCATCTGTTTATTTATTTTTTTTATTTTTAAAACCTAACACCATTGAAACCCCAGCAACCCAATGGTGTGTATTTTTAGGAAAGGGACATTAATGTGAACAGTCCTTCTGTGCATGTGTACATGTGTTAGTGGGATTCTCTATTTTGGATTCCAATACAAGCGGATGATAGATTTAGATTTAGTAAGGCCCCTACGCTGGATTAAGATCTGAATAGACTAGATTGAATTAGCATCTGGGAGAGAAAGGAGGGTCGGCAGGTAACTCTGTGAATGACTTAAGCTCATAGGCAGCACCACTGTCCACTTCCATGGATTTACGAGAAAAAAGGAGCCGGATGTCCCGATGGAGGTAGATCTTTCCAGATTTGGAGCTCTGGAACCTGAGAGAGAGAGAGGAAAAAGTGCAAATAGTTAATATGAATCACTAATGCCATGCATATAACAACTTATAAGCATTTACGCAAGTCAATAAACTGCCTGGAGACACAGATAAACATTGAATTAATCTTTACTGTCTTTTATAATTTCATAGATGCATTACAGCTTTGTCTTGTTCGTGATGCCACTGTTTGCGTGTGTTTGTGAATTAACATTTGAGCCCTGGTGTGCTGTTGGGGATGTTTTCATCCACTCTGGGGCGATTTTGAGACTTAATTTGGCCACAACGTTCTCTGTGTTACAGCAATTTTTTGTGACAAATCTTATTTTGACACATATTTTGGGAAAATGCTTTGAAAATCTTCAAAACCTCAACAATACATTCAAATTGCTACCCTTTCGTTATGTTAGGGGCTGTTTTTGCCCCATTGACTTCCTTCATAATGACATTTTTTGATTGCAAAGCCATGATACCATATAATCATGCATTCTTGATTGTTGCTGGTTTTCCCTGTCAGGAAGAGGTACAATTTGTAATATTTACTGTTGATCATTCAAAAAAATTTGGTTTGCAGCATCTAGAAATACAGCAATACTTTGAATTACTTTTTATACCTGCAGCAATAGACTTACTAAATAAAAATGGTAGGAATAAAAATAATAAATAATAAGAAGAATACAAATCCTCTGCGATTGTTGTAGCTTTGTTCTAGAGGTGGGTGTGTAATGGTTTTCGTCACGACTTTTATTTTATTTACTTATTTATTTAGATTGAAACATTTTATTGTGTTGTACAGTTTGTTGATGTCTACACTGTCATAAATTCCGCACAATTCATTCATGTTGTTCCAACACAAAGCGATTAAGTTAACTTAACAAATTTAAGTGGATTGAACACTAAATTATTAAGTTTGCATTGTTTCAGCTCATTTTAAATAAGTAGTTTAAACAAGAAGAAAAAAATATTTTCTTTTCAATGTATATGGAATTAATTTTAATGATGGACTGATGAATTTCCTGTCTATACTAACTAATTTAACTTTGAGTATTAATAAAGAGAGCTTGATGTTGACATTAAAGGGATAAACCTGAATATTTAATCACCGTTTACTCACACTTCACTTGTTCTTTCTTTTGTTGAACAATATTACTCTTCTTTTATACTGCATTTTCCCAATCAATATAATGCAGTGTTGGTTAGAATTAGAAAAATCGTAATTATTCCAAACTTTTGACTGGTAATGTATCTCTGATGAGAGACACTATCCTTTTCTAAAAAAATAAAAGGAAAGAAAGAAAGAAAGAAAGAAAGAAAGAAAGAAAAGAAAAACATAAGGCTACTGCTCACTTTGATTAGTACAGAGAAAAAAAACTAAACATTTTACACTATTTCTGTAACAATGCTCTAAATAATAATTGAATTATTAACAACTCAAATTATTTTTAATGACTCTTTTAATTAAAAATTAAAGACAAAGTCCAGACTGCCCTTTCTAGGGACCTTTTCCACACTAATGGAATGCTAAGTCTAATCAATAATTCTGTTTCGATTGGTTAGAAGAGTTATAAATTAAAGTTATAAATATTAAAGCACTGAAAATGCTCATTTTAATATGGAATAACCATCAGTTTATGGTTAAAGTATTGATAATATATTTTTATATTATCTAAAGTGTTTAGAGTGTTTTGTAAATTTTCTGTACACTAAATATTCACATAGCTTATTGCTTTAAAATAATACTTAAAGGGAGGGTTCACGCATAAATGAAAATGTACCCAATATACTAGCCCTTGAGTGGTTCTAAACCTTTAAGAGTTTATTTTTTCTGTTAAACACAAAAGAAGATATTTTGAAGACAGCTGGATACCTGTAACCATTGACTTCCATATAGGAAAAACAAACACTATGGAAGTCAATGGTTACAGGTTTCCAGCTTTCTTCAAAATATCTTTCTTTTTTTCCAGAGAAGAAAGAAACTTAAATAGGATAAGAACATTATGACAGAATTTTCAGTTTTGGTGAACTCTCCCTTTAAGCATGTGTGCTGTTTTTCTGTGCATAAATGTTGTTCTTTTGGTTCAGATTTTTGGTCACTTTTCTCTTTATCAATTTCGTTCAGTGGTTGAAATATCAGTGCAGAAAACCAGTGATGAAAATGCAAACTTGACAAACAAACAACATTCCTCATTCAGGCAGATAAGAACTGTACTTTCATGACTAGAAAAGAACTGCCTGGAGGTGTTTCCAAAATGGCTGTCAAATAAACAGACCCGCTCTACTAAAGACTTCAAATGAATACTGCATTTTTGCACAACTTATCATGTTACCTCTGGCATTCTGGGGGGCTAATTAAAATCACTATACATAATTGATTAACAGACACAGAGGCCACAAGAAGCCTGTTGACAAGAGTGGTCTAGACCTTTGACAGTCAGAATGTTTACATGGACAATAATATTCAGATATCTCCAATTACGAATCTCCCATATAGGCAGAGATTTTTGATTGTTCTGCAGAACACATACAGTTGAAGTTAAACTAATTAGCCCTCCTGTGATATTTTAATTCCTTTAAAAATATTTCCCAAGTGCTGTTTTTTCAATGCATTTATAAACATTATAGTTTTAATAACTTATTTGTAATAACCAATTACTTTAGTCTATGCCATGGTGACAGTACATAATATTTTACTAGTTATTTTTCAAGATACTAGCATTCAGCTTAAAGTGCAATTTAAAGACTAGGTTATCATGTTAACTAGGCAAGTTAGGTTAATTAGGCAAGCTATTGGATATCAGTGGTTTGTTCTGTAGAAACGGAAAAGTTTAGAAACATAAACTTGAAACGGTTGCCCCGCCTCTGAGATCTTCTGATTGGTCCACTGCTGTGGAACTGACAATGATGAGCAGCGCTGCTCGTGAAAGTTGAAGATCTTTTAACTTGACACGGTGTCTAAAAAATGCAACATTTACATATGCGGTGCTTCAAAAGATGCAAAACGCGAGCGTAACGGGCTGCGTCCCGTACTATATAGTACGGTAAAAACAGTATGCGAGCAGAAAGTAGTATGTCCGAATTCATGGAATTCAAAAATCAGTATGCGAGAAGTACCTGGACGACCTATTACTTCCGGCGAGATTCTGAAGTGCGCATGGGATGAATGCAACACTATCCCATGGGATGCACCGCGAGAGAATTCATGAATGGGAGTGAAGCAACGCAACTGACGCGGGTAGGTCACGTGATCATGACAAAATGGCAGATGTAGTCCGTCCGAGTTCCATTCATACTACTCACATTCATACTGTATAGAGCGTACTTTTCTAACGGTCAAGTAGTAAATTCAAATACAGTACCTACTGAGTAGTAGGCGATTTCAGACGCAGCCAGTCACACACGACCGTCAAACATGTGTTTATATAGAAAAACAATAGAAACGTTGAGTACAGGAGAGGAAAAACACATTCTGTGTGAACGGCCCCTTATGGGGCTAATAATATTGATCTTAAAATTGTTTTGAAAAATTTAAAAACTGCTTTTATTCCAGCCCAACTAAAAAAAAAAAAAAAAACTTTATCCAGAAGAAAAAATATTATGGGAAAAACTGTAGGAAAAAAAAAATAAAAATCTCCGTTAAACCACTTGGGAAATATTAGAGAAAAATTTCACAGAAGGGCTAATAATTTTGACTTAAACTATAAGAAGATATTTAAAAAAAAAAAGTGTTGCAAACCAGTAACCATTGACAAAAACAAATACAATGGAAGTCAATGGTTACAGGTTTCCAACATTCTTCAAAATATCTTCTTTTGTTTTCAACAGGAAAAAAACCCTCAAACTGGTTTTGGAACAAGTGAACGGTGAGTAAATGATGGCAGAATTTTCACCATCCCTTTAATCGTAATATTCTTGTATTCAGAATAAAGGTCAATAATTCAATTTTTGACACCCACTGGTATATGTGAATGAAAATAGGCTGTGATACTAACCTCAAATGGACGAGGTAGCGGAGGGTTCGTCCTTGCCCCAGTGAGGACGGCTTTTTGTTGTTCTGTCCATTGAACTCGCGTTTGACTGGGACTGAGAAGGTTCTCTGCCGCAGGAATGTCTGATGGCTGGCAGGCATATCTCTCAGATCGTACATCACCACAAACATCTTCACCACCGTCTTATTGGGGTTAAATAAGGTCTGACACACAAAGACAAAAAAAGAAACATCCGTTGAACATCAAAGCTACAGAATCCAAAACACTAATCCATACCGTGAGCATTTCATGAGAAACACATGCTAATAATCTGAGTGGGCGGGAAAAAAAACCTATTTTATTTCACTAGCCTCCAAAAATTATTCATCAAAAACAGTGAATCAGAGTGATTTGTTTATGACTAATGCAAAACACAGATTTTAAAGGGATAGTTAAGCCAAAACCTAAACCCATGAGGCTTTTATTCAATGTTTGTGTGTTAATAAAAGCCTAAATGAAATCTGCTCATCATATAAAAGCACTCATGTTTCTCCAGAAGACTTTGATTAAATGGTTTGATTCATATGGATTCTCCTTATGAAGACTTTGAACGGAGGGACAGATTTTATTAGAATAATGTTCATGAGATTTGACTGACAAATTTAGCAATCGTCTGCTTGACATTCTAGTATTTGATGCCAGAACTAAAACAACACATGGTTAACTTGGATTAGTGATAAATCCACATCCTTAGTAAAAGTTATTTCCGTACAATTGTTAATTTGTGTTATTCATACATCTACTGAGGCTTTTCATCAAGTCTGGACCTTTTATCAATTTTAGTAATGTATCTTTAAGCAGCATTTTGAGTTATTGTATCCCATAATTGAATTTAAATTAATGATTATTATTTTAAATATTTTCTAATTCAATCATTTATCTATTTATTCTTTTTTCAAATTAATTTACTAATGTATTATTATTATTAGTAGTAGTAGTAGTAGTAATTATTATCTTTTTAATTGATTCATTTATCTAATTATTTATTTTTCTATTTATTATTATTTTCATTTATTAATTTCTTTTTTATTATTTTATTTTGCAAATTCATATCCATTTATTTATAATCTGTTTATTAATTAGCAAAATTATTATTATTATTATTTTAGTGGTAGTAGTATGTATTATCTTTCTAATTCATTCATTTATCTATTTTGTTCTATTTGTTTATTTATTTATTTATTATTTTCATTTATTAACTTATTTTATTATTTTCATTTTCTAAATAATTCACCTATTTATGCATTTTTATTAATTCACAAAATTATTATTATTAGTGGATGTAGTATTTATTATCTTTCTAATTCAATCATTTATCTGTCTATTTATTTATTTTAAATTTTCATTTATTTATTCAATTATTTTATTATTTTAATTTTCAAATTCATTCATTTTTTATGATCTTTTTATTAATTTACTAAATTATTATTATCTATTTATTTATCTGCTTGTTTATTTATTAATTATTATTAATATTTTCATTTATTTATTTATTGTTTCAATTTTCGAACGAATTCATCTATTTTCACTAAATTATTATTATTATTACTTTCATGTTTATTTATTTATATATTATTTTCTTCTCTTTAGCATTGTCATAATAGGCATTGTCTGTTTGTGTTTGTTATTAATAATTAAAATGTTAACAAAAAGATGCAAAAATAACAACAACAAAAAACTTTATTTTCTGTTCTGAATATGAAGGAATGCTTTATAGTTCTTGAAAGACATATAGGGAGCATAAATGATGACAAAATTCATTTAGTGAATTCAGATAGTGAACTATCAATTTAAAGAAATATTCCAATATTCAAGTATCGATTTTAACACGGAAAGTCTGTTTTGTGCAACGTTTCCAGCTCTTCACCACTAGAGGGCGCGTCTCTACATGTTTTTAATGGTTGACGTTCTCCTTTGTTCTCATGATGCCGTCTGGCGGTTATTACACACTTCTGAGCAGTTATTACTCATATATTCAAACGTGTGTCATAATCATGACACACCGTTTGTAAGCAGGTCATTCAATAGGTTTTTAAAATAATTTGATGAATCTTACCACTTGAATGGTTCCTGAAGGAGGTACTCGATATCCCCTCTTACCGAGTGACTCCAAGTTTATGACACCCTGAAGATCAAGAACGAACATTTTAATTCATGTTAATATTGTTTGCTTAATATACACTAGGCGGTTCATTCCACTGTGGTGACTCCTGATAAATCAGGGACTAAACGGAAAAAAATTAATGAATAATATACACTAGGCTACCACTCAAAGTTTTGCCATTCAGTTTTTTTTTATTTACCTTTTTTTTTAAAGACGTCTGTCCTGCTCATCAGGGCTACATTAATTTGAACAATAAAAATACAGTCAATAATAATAATAATAATAATAATAATAATAATCATCATCATCACAGTAATAATAGTACTAATAAATAATAATTAATAATAAATAATGTAAATTCTTCTTACAATTTAAAATATCTATTTTCATACTGAATGTTTTTTTAAAATGCTATTTATTGCAGTGATTGTTCAGCATGACTACATAAGTATTCAGTGTCACATGATCCTTCAGAAATCATTATAATATGCTAATTGGCTGTTCTCTTATGAGCAAATATTACTGGTACTCAATCACTAATAATGATTCTTTTCATTATCAATGTTGATTTTCTTTTTGTTCCCGATTCACAGTTTTTTGGAAACTAATATGTTTTTTTTTATGATGATAAGTTCAAAATAACAACATTTTTGTGAAATATATACATATTACATTATACATGTATTTTCTTTCACTCTTGAACAAATTAACGTGTCCTTGGAGAATATAGATAAACATTTTTAAGGGTATTTTTCTGAATGGTAATGGTCTGAATGGTTTCCACAAAAATATGAAGCAGCCCAACAGTTTTTAACACTAATAATATTATTGTTAATAATAATGTTTCATCATATTAGAAGTATTTCGAAGGATCACGTGACACTGAAGGCTGGAATAATGATGCTGAAAATTCTGATTTAAACATGGTTCTTACAACTTTTATATAAAAAAATAAATAAAAATAAAAAAAAACTTTCCTGGTGCATATTTTTTTTACTTTTTCGGCAAATATTTACATTCTTCATCACATTATATCAGATGCTATTTGTTAGAGTATTCCATTGTATAGTAGTAATCCAATTCTGCAATCCAAAATCATGCACTGTCGATTACATTCTTTAATAATAATTAACTACTTAAAATAAAGTCAATCTTATTACCCATTTAGTAAGGTGAAACTCTTATAAAACCTACACTATGACATTTTCAAGCAGTTTTTCCAAAATCTAAGCATTTTTCAAACCCTAACAATTACTTAATTAAAATTCAAGCATTTGGATGGATTTCCAGCACCTGTATGAACCCTGTTTTATTCACCTTTTATTTGAATTTTGAATATTATTTCACAATTTTACAGTTTTCATTGTATTTTTGACCTAATAAATGCAGCCTTTGTGAGCACAATTAGCTTTTTGAAAACATGTTAATGACCGATAGTGTGTGTTGTGTTATATTTCTGTCTTTAAGCAACCTCAAAAAGGGGTAATTTAAGATACTTTCCAGTTGTATCATAAGAAGTACACAAAACATGGCTCATTACCATGTATGGGGAAGGAGCGTTATCATCCGAGACGCTGTAGAATGACACGTCCACAGGTAAGGTCATGTGACTGGGGCAGAAGGTCCCGCTGGCGCCCACTTCTGCTGTAAAACCCTCAACAGTGCCCAACGGCTCCAGACGGTAATTAAGAACACACTCCTACACAAAAACACAGAAATACACACTGTCTATACATCCATCCATCAATCCAATTACATACAATTCTGATTTGTAATGTCTATTTTTAACATTCAACACTTTGGTCTGGTAAGTTGTGAGCAGGGGCCTGTACCATGAGGCTGGATTAGCTGGCTAGCTAGTTACATTTAAGTTTCGTTTGAACTAATTCTGGGTTTTAGGTACCATGAAGGCAGCTCAACTCAGCTCAGCTGCTCCATAATACCATGGCAACAAAGAGTAAAGTCGAGCTGCCTTCATGTTACCTATAACCCAAGATTGGTGCAAAGTAAACTAAAACTTAAATGGCTAGCCAGCTAATCTGGCTTCATTGCACAGGGCCCAGGATTAAGAAAACCATTCAAACAAAATATAAACAGAAGGTCTGAAAACTAAGCCAGGTCTCTTTAAAAACATATGAATTGGTCATGTTTCTATGATATATACAGTGCTCAGCATATATATCACAATATAATATCACAATATTTACAATATTAATAACTGTGCGTATACATTAGATTAGTCAGTACTGAAGCCAAATCTGGAGCTGATCTAACAAAATAAATATCATAACGGTAAAATATTATGATAAAATGGATATATGATATATGAAATATAAGATAAAAAGGAAAAATATTATATACAAATGTTAAAATAAAATGGAAAACTCAAGAGAATCAAAAAATATATCAAATTTGGTTAATTTTGTAGTTTTTTATTTTTTTTCAATATTTAGCATGAATTAAAATTAATTATCTATTTCTAAAGTTGTTCAGTGACTAAAATATTGTTTTAATAAATAAATCTGTTTTGTTCAAATGCATATATATTCATAATATATATTGTATTATGAATATATTATTCACTGAGAAATAGATAAAATATTTTCAAAATGGGAGGTGGGCTGCACGGTGGCGCAGTGGGTAGCACGTTCGCCTCACAGCAAGAAGGTCGCTGGTTCGAGCCTCGGCTGGTTCAGTTGGCGTTTCTGTGTGGAGTTTGCATGTTCTCCCCGTGTTGGCGTGGGTTTCCTCCGGGTGCTCCGGTTTCCCCCACAAGTCCAAAAACATGTGGTATAGGTGAATTGGGTAAGCTAAATTGTCCATAGTATATGTGTGTGAATGAGTGTGTATGGATGTTTCCCAGTGATGGGTTGCAGCTGGAAGGGCATCCGCTGGGTAAAACATATGCTGGATAAGTTGGCGGTTCATTCCACTGTGGCGACCCCAGATCAATAAAGGGACTAAGCCGAAAAGAAAATGAATGAATGAAAATGGGGTATATATATATATATATATACATATACATAGTACACCACTTTTGAGAGTCTCATTAAATAAATAGACACTAATATATTACAAGAAAATACTACTTTTATTTTATTTTTTTATGTATTTGTTTTTCAGTGATTTTATTATAGGTAAATGAAACCATAAAACTAAATTGCTTTTTTTTTTTTTTTTTTTTTACATAGATTTAAACTGAAATTGTAAAAAAAATTTAAATGAATGAAAATGTATATTAAAAAGTACAAACAAATATATAAATACACCACCGGTCAAAAGTTTGGGGTCAGGTTTAAAAAAAAAACAAAAATGTTTAAGAAAATTATTCTGTTCATCAAGGCGGCATTTATTAAATGTAAATAAATTGTTAAACTGTTAAATATTTATAAAAATTTTAAATAACTGCTTTCTTATTGTATGTAGTTTCAAATGAAATTATTACTCCAGTCATTATTGCTTTTATTACTATTACCACTAATAATAATAATAATAATAATAATAGTAATAATAATAATTATGATAATACTAATAAATAATATTAGAGTGATTTCTGAAGGATCATGTGACTCTGAAGACTGGAGTAATGAAGCTGAAAATTCATCTTTAAAATCACTGGAATAAATTATTAAATAAAATTATTAACTACTTTTGAACAGTTATTTTATAGTGTAATAACATTTCACAATTCTACAATTTGTACAGTATTTTTGATTAAATAAATGCAGCCTTGGTGAGCAGGATGAGCTTATTTTAAAACATTTAAAAAGCGTACTGACCCCAAACTTGACCAGTAGTGTAATTGTTTAAGCTAAATAAATAATGCATGTTTCTTAAAAAAAAAAAATTAAATGACTAAAACAATAGCAAGGCTTAAAAAACATGTTAACTAAAATTTACGAAAACTAAACATATTCAAACCATTAATACAAACTACAGACGGTACAAGAAGTATACAGACAATAATAAACATTTTAAAAAATGACAAAACACATTAGTGTTGTCTTACATAGGCAAGTTTCATAACCTGATACAATATGATGAAACAATCACTGTAGAAAACGCTGGGTTCCACACAATCCATTTGTGTTGGGACAACATGAAGGAATGAAGTTAACTTATTAGTTTTTACAAGTTTAAGTGGATTGAACATAAAACAATTAAGTTGTCCCTCCAAAAAATTCAAGAATTGTGTTGTTTGAGCTCATTTAAACAATTAGTTTGAACGAGCAGCAAATGTTTGCATGGGTAAACTTCCTTAGCCATATTTGGGGACATATTTGTGTGCTACACCTGATAAAATCTCTGACAAGCTATTTTTGGGTATCTCATAATTTGTAAAAAATAGAAAACAAATATATCAAAATACATACATTCTTTATTTAGTATTAGGATGCATTTAGTACTTATAGCTAACTGTACATAAAACTATTGAAGTCTATGAAATAGCCATGTAAAATGTGTGTGTGTTATTTATTTTGTTTCGTCTACCTCAAAGTTACCCAAAAGGCTGAGGTTGGCGGGTGGAGCGCTGGCACTGAGGATCTGATGCTGAGACTCATCAAAGTCTTGTGATCTTTTCAAAACCCTGCAAACACACACACACACACGCACACACACACTTCAGTCAGCCATTTTGGGTAGTCTGCAGCTTTAGGGATAACTCTAGTGTGTGTGTGCACAGCAGATGGCAGTGCATGTAGGAAAGCCTCAGTAAAGGAAATGGCACAGTGAAATATGGAACAATGGCATTACAGCAGGAAATGAAAAAAAAAAAAGAAAAGAGAGTCATACCTCCTATTGGCAGCCCATGGTACACCTCTGCAATGAATCAGAGACGTGTCTAAATCAAAATATCCTGTCTGGCTTTTTCTTTGAGGAACCTGAGGGTGAAAAGGAGGAAGCAGATGAACAAATTTACATCTTTTGTTGGGAGGCCTGTGACCGCTTGCACACTGCACTTTTTATAAAGAGCTATTTATATCGTTACAAGACACTGCACTGAATTTGCATATGCATACAAATGATTAACTGCAATAACAATAATGATAATAATAATATTATTTCCAGTATTAAACTTGAATATCAGCTTTTAATAAAACGATCTAAATAAATACCTATCGACATCTCAATTGTGTGTGTATTGTCATGTTGTGGAGAAAAAAAAAAGTCTTACATTATATTAAGTTAAAAAAAAAAAGAATCAAACAAACAAGCATTATCACAGATATCACAACAGGTCTTGTTTAAGGTCTGGTGTGTATTGATTTACTGTATTTCACAGATAGAATTTTATCCAGTTTGGTAACTGGGATGTTCTTGTTTTGTCTATGCTTATCCCTAACCATCATTCCTAAATGAGCATTATGTTGCTAATAACTCACTCTTGTGTTATTCCAAGTCCCTGAGACCTTCAGTTTCTTTTTTGTTCATTTTTCGGAGCAGAAAATAAGATATTTTGAATGTAATCGGAGAGCTCCCTTATCCTCCATAGACAGCAATGGTTCCATGACATGCAGAAAAGCAACCAAAATCTTCCTCAAAACAGTCCACGTGTCATCAGTAGTTTAATTGTAATGTTATGAAGCTACAAGAATACTTTTACGCGCACAAAACATCTAAATAACAACTTTTCTTCTTTTTTGTCAGTTCAGGGGCGCATTCACAAGCACTGTAGCTTTCCGGATTTTAAGTCTTGTGACTCTTCCTTCTTTATGGGGGGTCAGAGAGCTCTTGGATTTCATCTAAAAACATCTTAATTTGTGTTCCGAAGATGAATGAAGGTCTCGGGGGTTTGGAATGACATGAAAGTAACTAGTCATGAAATCCATGGGAAATGAAAGGCAGTTAAACATTTTGTTTAAGCTTCAATTCCAGATCAAAACTAACCTAATTACACCAACTTATAGGAATGTTGGATTACCAAGGATGGCAAAATTGAAGTCACCATACATTCAGCTGAAGTCAAAATTATTAGCCCTCCTGAATTTTTTTTTCTTTTTCAAATACTTCCCAAATAATGTTTAACAGAGTAAGGACTTTAACCACAGTATTTCCTATAATATTTCTACTGCAGAAAGTCTAATTTGTTTTATTTCGGCTAGAATAAAAGCAGTTTTAAATTTTTTTTAAACCATTTTAAGGTCAATATTATTAGTCCTTTTAAGCTATTTTTGCCCAATTACCCTAATTAACCTAGTTAAGTCTTTAAATTGCACTTTAAGCTGAATACTAGTATCTTGTAAAATATCTAGTAAAATATTATGTGCTATGTCTTTCCGTTTAACATAAATTGGGGAAAAAATATACAGGAGGGCTAATAATTCTGACTGTACTTCTGGTTAAGAATGACTATTATTTTCTTTAGTCTGGCCATATCCTTCTGAAAATGCTAATCAAAACAGTTCAGTTGTTTATAACATTTAATAAAAACCAATAGAAAGCGTGAGAATTACATCTGAGTGGATCTCTAGAGAACAAGAGCACCACTCATCTAGAGTAACAGCACGAAACTCCCACACACGATCAAGTGCCTGAGTCATACAGCACCAATCACAACTCAAACTGCCATTGGTATGCTTTGAAAACAAAAAAACCTCATGGATTCATTTACAGAGTATAAATGGAAAGTATTAATAAAATCATGAGTTATATGGAGTAAGATATTATTAGTAGTCAATACTGGCCAAAGGGACTTCATTAGCGTGCCATCTAGGACGCATGGAAACTCTGCGGTCAGTAATTGAGACAAACAAGAAGTGATTCAGAAGTGAGCATTGAGGAGTCATGGACACAAAGCTTTAGGGCTCTTTGAGTAAGATCTGAATGTGTGTGTGGTGATCTGTGCTCTTACAGGGCTGGAGAGGAGAGGTAGGCCTGTGCAGGGGTGGAAGGCTTTCGTTGCAGTGCCGTCTATGGAGTGACGATTCTGCTTCTTCCAGTTACCGCATGGCTTCAGAGGGGTGGGGGAGCATCTCTGTTTTTAAGAAGACAAGAAGAAGAAATTCAGCACTGAACAATAAAGGAAGCATGGCAATTTTTGTTATGGTTTACAACTAGTGATTTTTTGTTTGAAAATGGCAGGGTTTCAGTGTGGACAGGCTGAAATATAGACAATTGAAAATTTTGTAGCGTTGCACAGTCACTCTCTGACTATTTTTTGGACTATCGTTCAAGCACCTCACCTTTGACAATTACACAAACGGTAGACAACAATGGCAGAAAGATACACGCATGTCGAGTATGCGTGAATGGTCACATTTCAGGCATTTTAGGCATTTTAGGTTGTATGTGGATGGATATAGTTTTTCTGAAAAGTAGTGAAAACACCACTACAAGGAGTGTTTTCATTCTAAAATGGCATTTTAAATTAAAAATGTACTAGTGTAAACTAGGGATGCATGGCTTTGATACCAAATTTTTGTCAGGTCGAGTATGGGCCAGATCCAAATCTGTGTGTACTCTTCTGTAAAATTCTTAAGCCCAACAAAAGCCATAAAGAAATTGTTCTGAAATTTGTTTTATAATTTAATGTGAGTTTTTGTGGTCATTTCTAATAATAGGAACAAATCATCTTGGACAGAGTTTTGTTGTGTTAAACGTCACAATTCATACTGTGTGTGCCTTTTGATTTTGACGGTCAACACAACAAAACTCTCTCCAAGATGATTTGTTCCTATTATTGTAAATGATCAGTGGAGAAATGTGTAGTTTTGCGCTAAAATAATTTATCTATAATTATTCTAAACTTAATAATATGTTGCACAGAACCAAAAACAACACTGTAATAGGATACCTTTGGGTAATGAAAGATTATTAACATATCTTGTGTTGATCTAACATTTGAAAACAATACTCTTTCATTAATTTCACTATTTGCATGTGTATTAAATTGGTAACTGTATTGGCAGATACTTTAAATTATTGGTATCAGATCGGTTCTTAAAAAAGGTGTTGATGCATCCCTAGTGTAAACAAAGCCTATGTACTCTGACAACCTTGTGTGTTAACATATAAAGACATCCACTTTTTTACAGGGTTGTTTTCCGTGTCAAAATTGTTCCGCATGTCAGAATTTAGTAAAATGTAAGGAATTCTGGAATCCAGTAACAGGTAAAAAAAATATAAAAATAAAAGCCTGTATAACCTGCTCTACTCGTAATGTGGTCTACATGTTAAAATGTCCATGCCAAAAGATATATAAAGGGAAGTCATCACGTCAGTTGAGGTTGCGAATTAGTGAACATAAATCAAGTATACGACGACAAGATATAACTTCGGCAGTTGCAAGACACTTTATAGATTTTGGACATGACGTTAAACAATTAGAATGTATAGGAATTGAAGAAGTATTTGAGTCACATAGAGGAGGTAATCTAAATAAAAGATTATTACAAAGAGAAGCGTTCTGGATTCATAAATTAAAATCACTTACACCAAGAGGAATGAATGAGGAATTGGACCTTTCTGTGTTTCTTTAATAATTTGTTGTTCAGTGATAATATGTGAATCATGGATAGTGAACATGTGAAGTTATAAATAATGTGACAAAAGTGTATTTTTGAGGTTTTGTTGCATTGATGTAGATATGAAAGGGTGAATGATGACAATTGATATGCTGTTTTCCTGTGAAGTGGTGTTTTTGTAGGTGAAGGTAAATATTTATATGTGGTTAATTTATAGTTTTTGAAATGAAAATGAGATAATTAATGACGTAGTGTGATTGATTGTGGGATAAAGGGGGTGGAGTGAGAGGATTGTGTCACACACTGAAGAAGGCATTGTGCCGAAATGTTTGTGTTTTTGTATCACCTGAAGAATGTAAAAGAAAATAAACACTATATTAAGCAATTACTAAGCAATTAATTAATGAGTGCGAATCATGACCTTTTGAACATATAAAGACATGTCATAAATCATAAGATGGGAGAGACATATACACTCACGATTTGATTGCTCTCTGTGGGGGCAAGGGCAGGACTGGAGATGTTACAAGTAAGGTTGGCTGGTGTGCTAGAAGGGGATGAATAGGGTTCTTGATTCTCATCTTTCTCAAGACAAGTGGACCCATCCCGGACGTGTTTTTCTGTATCTTTCTCATTGATTGCCACTCGGTTCTTGAAGGGCTGATGGTATCCAATTTGGGTCAGTCCATTCTCCTGAGGAGAACTTGCATGGCTAGAGTTGTTTTTCAAGGAGGTCCAGGACTCTCTACTGACATAGTGTTGGTGATTACTTGCTGTTAAAGGCTGTGATTTTGTGACGCTGTGGTCTTCAAGTTTTGAATTGGCCACTTTTAGTGGTCTAGGGGAACAGTCTCGCTTCCTGCGACTAGAGTCAGGAGATCTGCAACATTTTGTTGAATAAGAAATATGAGAATCTGTGCTTTCCTCACCATTGGGTGCATGTGTAGGCTTCTTATGGCTTGACGGTGATACAAAGCCATTTGTCTGGGCTCCATGATTTGAGCCAACCTGCTCATTTTGAGAAGTCTTTAATTTATAGGTGCCATTCAGGAGACTGTAGGAATGTTGCAGTCGCTCCTGAATCAACCTTGAGATGTCCTGAACTGCATCTGCAATTAGAGAACCCTCCGCAGACTGGTCACTAAGTACCAGGCGCCTACATGTTGAGGGTTTTGGGGAAGTTTTTGATTCACGGTCAACTCTATCCAGCCGCGTTCTGGTTCTAGGGCTCAAGGGGGTGTCAAAGAGAGAAGACCTGCTCCTCTCAGGGATTTCTGGACTGGTTCCGCTGTGATTTTGAGGCTGGGGGACTGGGAAGAGAGGATCTTTGGATTTCTTCAAACGCTCCTTATCCTGTGTTGAGTTCCAGGTCGTTTTGTGTACTGGGGGTTCTTGAGAAGTGAAGAGAGCATCGGGGAGATGGGGAGCTGTAGGGTCACAGAAATTAAGTCGCTGAGCGATACGAGCAATGACTTCCTGTCTCTCCTGAAGCAAGGAGCCAATAAGGGGGTTGGTTTCACCTGAGATGGAGCTGGGGCTTGGACTGGGGGTCACTAACGGGTCTGTGATAGAGAGTGATTTAAAACTACGAATTGGTGATTCGGTTCTTGAAGTCTTTGGGCTCTCTGCCCCATTAGTACACAAGCTATATGATTCTGAAGGGGGGGTGTCCACACCGCCATTTAGTCGAGAGTACAACCATTTGACGGCTTTGCCTGGTGGGAGAGGGGACTCTGGACGAGGAGGACACTTACGGGTGTTAAGAGGGCTGTGGGAAGGCGGAGAAGGGTGTAAAGGCCTGGAGAAGAGTGGAGATCTTGGTAGACGAAGGGAACTGCGGTTGTCTCCTGCTTGGTTGCCACCCTCGCCATGCTCTAGGGCTCTCTTACCCAAAAAAGCTAGACCTGAGTGGATGCTACATTTGAGTACAGGGTATCTGGGCTGGCGAGGCAAAGACTGAACCCGCACTTTCAGAGCGACACTATGCGACACGTTCGGGACAGGGAAAGCATGTTCAGAAGGTGTTTGTGAGAAGTTCCATATCAGTTCTTCATCAGCTGCACTTATTCTGCAACACACAGCAAATGGGATTATCAATGAATGCATTCTTAATCCAAAGTGTTTAACTGAATTGAATGCTAAAATGTATGTAAGGTATAACTTTATTTATCGACTATGTAGTGTGATACATTAAAAATCAACAGGTCACTAGAAAGCATAGCGATTGATAGTTTATGGCACCGTTTCATCTTTCGCATGTTACCTATAAAGGATGTTTCTTGGTACAATTCCGTGAGATGCACTGAGCCACGCACTGAGCTGGGAGAAAAACACATAGGAGCGCACCGCCAACAGCAAGGTCTTCTCTTCAATAAATCGATCTCCACTCCTGCAACAAAAACCAAGTTTGTTAAAACTCCTCAGACCTGCGTGAAAGATAATGTTTTCGAAGAACTGTAAGTAAATACGTCTTACTGTCTGGGAACTGGCTGTAAAGTCCATCTTTCTAGTAAGAGCGCATCTTGCTTTATTGCTGGGTCGTTTAGGTCTGTGCAGTCTGTGGTTGGGCCTTCATCACTATAGCAACAATCAGGAAGCAGCATCACCTCGATCATTATAGGGATGTGATTGCGCCACAGAAGCATGACTTCTGATCTTGTTCTCCTTGCCTGACGACACTGTATTGGAGAAAAAAAAAAAAAAAAATCTAGTTTGTTTACTAAATTGCACTGAGAAAAATGTATTCAAAATAATAATGATGCCGTCTTAAACTGCTCCTATAGGTCATCTTATAATGTTGTCAAGATTTATATGTTTTAAAAATCATTATAATTCAGAAGTAACAGGTGATGTTCTGCTCTATTTTGACCTCCCTTCACTGGAACACACTCAACTTTGAGATGTTATGGTGCATTAAATTATTGCTGTTAAAAGGGAAAGTTCTCCCAAAAATGAAAATTTACTCACTATTTACTCTCCCTCATGTGGTTCCAACCCTTTTCTAATTCCACTGAACACAACGAAAGATATTTAGAAAAACGCTGGATAAAATATGTTGGAAATAAAATATACTATGGAAGTCGATGGTTATAGTTTCCAGCTTTTAAAAAAAAAAAAGTTTATCAGCTGTTTATCATAAGAAAGAAACTCTTTAGCTGTGTGTGTCTACTCTATGCAGACAGCTGTTTGTCCACCCATGCAAACATCTGCATGCATGTTTCACAGCTTATATCCTTCATAGATGGACCCTGCTGTGATTTGTGTTAAAAATGCATGAATACTCAATACTCAAATTATTTGTAATAATAAAGCAATAGTGACCACCTACTGTGTTGCGACTACTGTCAGATCCAATATAGTAGCCACAGCACTGTCTTATTTTTGATCTTTCAGAAAATGTAGCATCGAGTTATGTTTGCAATTAATCCATGAAATAATGAAGTTCTTAGTGATGGAGTCTGAAACATAATTGAAAATAAAGTTTATCAACTCTATTCTAAAGTTGACACTGCACAATGTCTTCTTGTCTTTGTTACAATTTGGTTTCGATGCATCTCCTGTTATTTAATTCTTTCTTCTGTGCATTTGTAAGCGGAGTTAAACAGGTTAGTTTCGCCCAAAACAAAAATTGTTAAATCATTTGCTGACCCTTCATTCGTTCTAAACATGCTTGAGTTTCTTTCTTCTAATAAACAGAAAGATATATGTTTTTAAAAAATTGAAAACTACAGCCATTCACTTTAAATAGTATATTTTATTTCCAACACATTTGTTTCCAACATTTTTCAAAATATCTTTTATTTTGTGTTCAGTGGAATTAGAAACTCATAAAGGGTTGGAACCACATGTGGGAGTGTAAATGGTGAGTAAACTGTCATTTTTGGGTGAACTATCCCTTTAACAACAACATCATCACGACCTAATTGAATGCATCATAACATCTCAAATTAGTACCTTTACATACATAAACTTACATACACTGCACACTGAGTAGATATAAAAAGATGTGACCCCACCTGTGGTATTTTGTCACTGCATTCATGTTTGGTGAGGACTGGCATAGCTGACTGAGCGGGTGGGCAGTGAACGCCCTCTGTCCGCCCCTTTACGGAGCATTCTGGAGTCCGTCCTTCTGTGATCAAAAGTGTCAGGAACACCAGAAACTCCTCCGCATCATATTCAAAGAACTCCTCTGCGGCATCTAAAAAAAACAGAGAAAAAAAAAAACATGAATTGAGTTGCTAATATATTCCCACTTATACAACAAACAAACAAACAAAAAACTCAACATCAAACACAATCTCAAGGCAATTCATAGCTTTTTGATTTATTGGCTAATTCGTAAATAAATTTGTACAATCTCATTCACACATTTAAGAATGCTTTGCTCATCCCCAATGAGGGTTAGGTTAGGGGTGGGGTTTGGGGGAACTCCTTTTATATATTGTACGTTTTCATATGAATGAAATCATATGAACTTTTACAACTTAGACACTTTTCTGACAATACATAAAATAGTTAGATTCTTCATTAGATCAGGCTGAATTATCAGATAGATTAAAGACACACTTTAGAGAGGAATACAAAATTGCATTCTTTTGCACTAGTCTGCGCCATTTGTAGTTCAGTATACGTAAATAGTGCAAGTATTGCATTAAAATGTAAACAAAAAAAAACAAAAAAATAAGTGCACTTTAAAAACCAATAAGGTTGAATTACTCAAAACTCTCATATAGATATGATTATGCCGCCTCCTGATGGTGAATGCAGTTGTACTCATGACAGGTATTTGGTAGAGTGGTAATTTATTTAATGAATTCAATGTTGACTGGGAAACAGTTTGAATCTCCAGTAAAAAAACCAAAAAACCAAAAACCATTTGTGTTGTGTTTGGGACAACACTACACTACACTTTTGAGTGTACAAGTGCATAATGTGTCATTTGGGACGCAACGTTGGTCTCTATCAACTGGAGTCTTCCTTGGGGTGGCAAGTTAATACTGTGTGAGGTTTGTTGGTATACCTTAGTTTAACTATTTGCTAATGGCAATGCTAGTCAACTGATACTCTTGGTACTCTAAAGAGCGCTGGATAAAAATTCCCTATTGCAAGCATGATGATATATCTGACATATTGTTATGTCAAGTCAAGTCTTCCACTGATACAAAAAGAAGTTTCCATTAATAAGCATTTTAAGCAAAATGGGGAATATATTTAATTGACCTATAGTATTGTAAGTTTCTGTATATAAACACTGTAAATTATAAAACTTTTATTTGACATTTTGAAGATGCCATGGGTAGTTTATGAAACACAAATCAGAATCACAAATCAATAGAATTGATAATACTACAACTACTAATAACTGTAAAGCTATACAGTAAATTATCCTCAAAGCTAAAGCATGATCTAAAAATGCTTACGGAAACAAGATGTAAAATAAGTCTCCGATGTCACTGTATGTATGTGTATGTGAAGATTCAGCTCAAAATAACCCACAAATAATGTTTCATAACTCTTTAAAACTGTCCCTTTTAGGTTTTGATCCAACTTGTGCCGTTTTGGTGACTGTAGCTTTAAATTCAAATGAGATTGTACTCCCAGCCCTCTTTTCATAAGAGGGCGGAGCTACAAATGACTGTGTCAGCATAGTGGCACATTCCAAAACAAGACTAATGCCCTATACTAATGAGGGAGAGACCATCATTAATGGGCGGGGCTTTTCCCCTCAGATGACACGTAAAATATGAAAATGACAATCAAAGTGTTTCTGCAGTGTTTTTTAATGAATTGCGATTATAAAAAATACATTTAGGAAATTTTTGCCATTATAAACTTCTTATATTCACAGACTCTTGCCATACAACTGTGTTTAAACCCCTTATAAAAGTGAATTTTGCATAATAGGTACTCTTTAATAAAACCAGACATCCACAGAAGATATCACTGTTTATCCATGATGACAAACAATCTTAGCTCTATTTACCAGCTGTGAAAACTGGGCTGAACAAACACACACACGCACGCATGCGCACACACGCGCACACACACACACACACGCACACACACACGCACACGCACGCACGCACGCACGCACGCACGCACGCACGCACGCACGCAC
>CAIGQV010019081.1:3371971-3389558 GCA_903798115.1 Danio jaintianensis | reverse complement strand
CACGCACGCACGCACGCACGCACGCACGCACGCACGCACGCACGCACGCACGCACGCACGCACGCACACACACACACACACACACACACACACACACACACACAGATCATTTCTCCAGAAGCAAAACATATCTGATCTACAGCTTAATAAGCAAGCAGCTGTCTTTATATCAGTGAAATGTAGAAACACGTGTTAAATGCGACACACCAGACTCTGAGTCAGAAATGACAAAACAAAGCTGGTTATGACAGCCACAACCTGTCTGAATACCAACACTATTGTGTGCGAATACCAACACTATTGAACAAAATAAAGCTAAATTAGATCTTTTAATAAGTTAAACATCTGCTGTCGTAATATTTTTAATTAAAACCGGAGCTGCAGGTGATTCAACAATTTATTATTGCGCATACGGACCAGGCCCATGATGACAATTAAAGATCAACACAGATTAATTGTGCTGGTAATTATTCTGTGTTTGCAGAGATCCAGATAGAAGTGAGCGGGAGCAGAGTGGGTTTACCCACAGCTCTGATCTGCAAACAAAAGCGTCCGCATGGCAGTTGAGGTCCGTTACAGCCGGCTAATGGGCCTTTTGTTCAGACAGCGTCAGACTCCCAGCACAACGAGGCCAACAGAAAGTATCCCATCCCTGACCTTTCTCTCTCTCTGTTCCCATCTAAAGGTATTTTCTTAGGCAAACAGTACTACAGTACATGTAAATTGTATCACATCACTACATTCTGCACACACAAGTCACATTTAGATTTATAAACACATTTAAACACTTTTCATTAGGCTGAACAAATATTTTTTTTTTACAAATCATGGTGGCAGAATTTTTTCGTCACTTTTGTTCTTAACGGATTATAGATCAAACAAAAAGAAAAATCTATATTGTCATCATTTACTCATACTCTACTTGATCAAAACCTGTCTCTTTCTTCTGTTGAACACAGAAGAAGATATAGTGAAGAAGAATGTTAGAAAACAACACCCATTTACTTCCATTTTTTGTACTATGGATGCCAATGGTTGCTTTTTTCACCAACATTCTTCAGAATATATTGTTTGTGTTCAACAGAAAAAAAAAAAATTCATAAAAGTTTAGAACCATTTGTGTGTGAGTAAATGGAGAACCTTCCCTTTCAGTACATTTTCCAGTATCTGCATTTTTGCATTTGGGAAAGCTACCTCACTACATTCCAAAGGGAAACCTGATCAAATATCTAGTAAATATCAAGAACAATCTCTGAACAATTAATTTGAATTTGTTCTCATGCAACAACTCACTCTTGCACATCAAGTCTCCAGTTAACAAGTCACTGATTCAAATGATCCAGTCAGAGTGAGACTACAATTAACAATTCACGGATTCAAATGATCCAGTCCGATTGAGTTTACAATAAACAATTCACTGATTCAAATGATCTGGTCAAAATTATCTGGTGAGAGAGAGTCTGCAGTAAACAATTTACTGACTCAAATAAACCAATAAGAGCAAATCTTCAGTTAACAATTGACTGAACTGATTGAACTGACTGAAATGATCCGAGCAAGAGTAACTCACCAGTTAACGATTCATAAATATAAATGGTCAGGTCAGAGTGAGTCTACAGTTAGCAATTTACTGACTCAAATGAACCAAAAAGAGAAACTCTGCGGTTAACGATTGACTGATTCACATGAACCGATCAGAGTGATTCTGTAGTTAATGATTCACAGATTCAAATTCTTCAGTTAGAGTGAGTCTACTACCAGTAGACGATTCATAAATTAAAATAGTCTGGCCTGATTTAAACGAACCAATAAGAAACAAATAAGCAAATCTGCAGTTAACGGTTGACTGATTCACATGAACTGATCAGAGTGATTCTGTAGTTAATGATTCACAGATTCGGTTGAGTCATAGCAAGTCTACTAACAATTCCCTGATTCAAAAGATCTGGTCAGAGCAAGTGTAAAATGTATTAATAAGCTTACAAATCAGACTCAAAATGAGCTGATAATCCACAGAGTGTGAGAGTCAGCGTCTAATGGAGGTAAAAGTATGTTTTTAATGTTTTAGATTTTTAGGATTTACATTGTAAATTAAAAAGAAAATCTATGGTAAAAGATTGGATTTGCTCCATTTATGAAACACTTGAATGTGGACAGGTATGAACAGTAAAAAGCGTTTAGCTGCTTTAAAAAAAGTGAGTAAAGCAATCAGTCAATTTTACTTAAAAAATTGAGAAAACCTGTCGCCTTAAAATTAAGTAAATAAACTGTGTAAATTATAAAAAAATAAGTCGTCAACTTAACAGTTCCAACTTACAATGGATTTACTCACTTTTTTTAAAAGTAAAGTCAGCTTGCTGCTTTTAAGGCAAAAGGTTTACTTACTTTTTTGTTAAAGTAACTAATCACGTTTTACAGTGTAGCTATTATATAAAATTAAACTTAGTAAAATAAAAAAGCTATTACAAATTGTGATTTAAAGTTGTTCTCATTCATTTGTAAGTACATAGAAAATGTACCAATAAAATGTCTTTGTAAAGAAATGTTACGTTGAATACCATCTCTCAGAAGCTAACCTTGGTGGTTGAAAAGACACAGCATGACCAGTGAGACGGAGAACACGCAATACAGTTCAGCAAGAGAAAGATTCTATTGACAGTCTCAGTGTATGGTATAGGGTTGTGCCAAAACAATACTCAAGCATTCAAGTCTATTTCAGGAACTTTTCATTACTCCAATCTGTCAATGGGTTGGAAAGCATGTTTTACAACAGGGCTCTTTTGGCGAATGACTGAATGCGCATGAATGGCCTTTTTTCCCCAGTTCCATAATGGTGATAATTTTAGCCAGAACATGTCAGCTGGTGTTCACAAAGTGCTGGTCTTGTAGTAATACAAACCAAATACGGTCCTAAAAAACCAAAGGGTGGAGACACAGAAAAGCTGTTGAAATATTAGCTGGTAAGTAGCATAACATGGATAACTGTTCTATGGCCCATTTCTACACAAGAAGTCTATATCTTTGAGTTTGGAGAACAGGCTTGTATTATTAGAATAAGGAAAATCTTTGAAATGCATTTTGATACAACAGATTTGAATTTTCTAAACTGTAACCCAAAATGTGTGTTATCCTCTAAAAATGAGCAACATTTGTCAAAATCACCTTGTAAAATAAAATATACTCAAATGTTCTCTTAAAATAAGATTATTTTTAAAGAATAAAATACAACTAAGACACTGTTCAATGCATGTGTTAATTGACATTTTATTGTGCAAGCCTCTTATTAAACAAGCTAAATTCATAAATAATTTATAATTTTTTTCATTTGATTATTATGATCTGATTTTGATTAAAGTATTTACAATTTATGAATTAAATTTGATTAGACATCATTTCACTGCAAAATATGTAATGACAAAAAGTCAAGACAACTTATTTTAAGAGGTTAATCAGGTTTCAACTACATTTTTTTAAACTATACAAAGCTTAACTTAATATTTTTAGTCGTTTGATTGATGCAAGTTGAGATTACTAGAAAAGTTTATTTGATTCAACTAAAAAAATTTAAGGCAGCAAGATCTTTTTTTACAGTGCTTAAAAAGTTGAAAAAAATGATAAAAATACCTTTTTTTTAAAATGTCAAAACCACATTGTTTTTAAATTTTGTGGTGTTATATTTACATTATGTTTTCAATGGCATTCCAACGTACGTTATACCCCATTAACAACTGATTAGACTAATAACACGGACTCATCTGGGTACTAAAAATCATCTTTATCTGTTACCCTGCTGTACCGTTTGTGACTGAATAATAAATAATAGTTTTGTGGCACGTAGCAGTGTAATAAGCAAAAAATAATGTACAGCTGGTTGTTTTCGCAGAATAAAGTCCTTCAGAATGCCAAGTCAGGCTTTATTCTGCAATAATAACTGGCTGTATGTACATGATCAATTATAAAAAAATACATATTTTACATATGATTCCCATCCCTAGTTTACTCTCTGCAGTAAGTCCCCCCCCCCGCCTGTGAATAAACGACCTCAGGATGTGTGTGTAACACAAAGCTATATTTAACTTGGAATATTTTTAGTACTTTTTGTTTGCTTTTTCTGGACTTTGACATAGAAAAAAAGAGAGATTGTTGTTGATATTATGCAATTTCCCATATGGGTTTAAAACAACACAAAGACATTTTTTGATACCGTTGTAGTTTTAATCAACTAATTTAGTTAATTACAAAATAATCAATTCTCATAATTTCTGGGGGTTTTTTTTATTTGAAAGTTTTAGTAATTCTGTTGTGTTTTGATCATTTTTATTAGTTGATCTTTTATATGATGTTGCTTTTTCTTATTTTAGTACAAATTCAGCTAGGTGATATTTAGATTAAACTGAATGGTTATAGTATGAGTGTACAGTTTACAATAAGGTTTCATTGGTTACTGTATTTACTAACATGAACTAAGTATGAACAATACTTGTGAAGCTTTTAATAATCACAGTTCAACATTAACTAATGCCTTATTAAAATGGTTTTTCATTATTCATGCTTTTCAACATTAGTTAATGCATTCTGAGTTAACAATGAAGAACTGTATTTTCATTAACTAATGTTAACTAACATGAACAAATACTCTAATAAATGTATTGTCCATTGTTTGTTCATGTTAGTAAATGCATTAACATTAACTAATACAAACGTATTGTAAAATGTTACCAGTTTACTTTTTAAAACTGAATTTCATTTAACAGTAATTTTAAGAAACATGGTTTTAGCTACCTAAAATAATCCTGAATGAAGGTATGTAAGTGCTTATGTTAATCTTGTGTGAAAAGCAAGATGTGTTGGAACATGACGTAGGTCTGCTAAATGAATGTGTCTTTCAGAGGCAGGTGGCATTGCTGCTCAACAGCTCTGTCCTGATCTGTGCCCTTATTGTGTATTTTCACTCACGGCTGCTGACTGAATGTATATCCAGCAGTGCTGTGTGTCCTGCTGACAGAATGAACAGCACACAAACACACACAAGCCAATAGAAAACCTGGGTCAGCAGTAGGGCTGCACAATATATCGTTTAAGCATCGGTATCGCAATGTGCGCATCTGCAATAGTCACATTATGGAATGTAAAATGTCGAGTTGTGATTATAGTTGACCAGGAACTTCAGTTCAAAATATTGTGGATTCGCTGCGAAGTTTAATTTTAATAGAGTGAAAGTTTTTCATTGCTTGAGTTTTAAAGGCTAGTGACTATATTATTTCAAGCTAATTCTAACCAATTGTAAGAATTTATAACATTTGTAGTTTTATCAAAAATCCATTTTATACAATGAAGACTATACAGTGTTATTTATTTACATTTGATTATTCAATTTTTGTACCTGAATACAGTTTAAATCTGCAGAAAACCATAAAGCACTATTTAATTTCTTTCATTCGATTTTATTCTATGCTTATAATTAGTTTATTATATTTTACGCAGATGCACTACCCTGCGAAATCCTCTCAGTCTGTCTATTCAAGTCATCTGGTGAAATTATACTCATATCGAAATATAAAACACATTATATATATATATATATATATATATATATATATATATATATATATATAAAAAACAAACAAAAAAAAAAAAAAAAACGCAATGTCAGTTTTGTTCTAATATTGTGCAGCCTAGTCAGCAGCAACTGAAAAAAAAATGCCTGGGTTGTCATACTCAAACTTTGGATCAAAATATTGACAAATCCAACATTGGGTTATTTATATCTTTGTCAATAAAATATAAATTGACACCTTTTTTTACCCCAAAGGTTTAGTTTGTCCATATTTGACCCAACGTTGGGTTAAAACAGCACAGGAATTTTAGAGCGTAGCTGTTTGTGAAAGTTAAAAAGTAAAGTTTTAAAATAAAAACATGAAAGAGTAATTGTGTATAAAATAAATAATTGCAGAGGAATTTTTGATCCCCCATCTTGAATTTGTACAATCAGTAGGCTATTAATTCTTAATATGATCCTATTTGGTTTATTAGACCAATCAGAGCAGAGCAAGCTCACAAAACAGAGGGGTTTAAAAAAGTAATACAATTCTTCCTCTTTAAGAAATTAGGTGATGTGACAAAACAAAATTAGAAACATTAAAATAGCATAATAGGTGCACTTTAAAAATCCGAAAATGAGTTTGAGCTTGTCCTTTTCTTCTTTAAAACACTAAATCAACTACAATATCTAATGACTAATTAAAATCCTAATTTAAAAACATCTCAAAACTAAAATCAATACGAGAAACTAAAAGCTCCAGCAAAGGAAGGAACGTTTTGTTTGCCTTCATTAAGTTCTCTTATGACATCATCCCTCTCTCTGTGCTCTACATTTTCCAGCACAAACACAGCTCTCGGAGTCAATGGGAGGAGTCAGAACACTCCTGTCCAATCACCAGACTCCAAGCTCCTGTCAATCACAGAGGGCAAAACAGAGGGCGGAGAAAAGCCACGTGCAGAACTAGCGTCGTCACCCGAGCGAACAGCTGATCTTTAATCTCGCGTGACTTCGAGAGACAAAGAGCTCTGCACAGTCTATGCTTGACTGCAGATAATGATGTTTGTTCCTGTTTATTCCCGCTGTGCTTACATATAACATTGTCAGCATCCCATGAAGACAATCGTATGAACAATCTCAAGGCTAGTGGTTTAGTGGGAGGTGTGTTTGTCAAGCCTGTTTGTTTTTTACAGCATAGGTTGACTCTTGCGGTATGCATTTTCATGTGTGTGTACACATTCTTGCAGGGAACTCCTCCCACGTGCTCACTGCACGTGGAGAAACCGCGAACAACAGAGGGAGAAAGAAGGGGGATGAAAATGCCAGCTGAAAGGAAGTAGTGAAAAGGGGGCGAGAGAAAGACAGGCAGAGTATTTTCCTCATGTAGGTTAAAGGTAAAGTTTCAGAGGGGTGGAGAGACAGAACATTGAGTTCAGACTGGGGAGGAGGAGCAAACGTGAGGGAGAAAAATACAACACAAAGGCAGAATAAATTACCAGCGACCCACACATGTCTTTCTTGTTATGGAGTGACTGCTTGAACTTACTTTTTCCTCATAAAAAAAGTTTTAAAATCAGTTAGAAGACTGTGAGAGGAAAGCTAAATGATAAAAAAAGCCTAACACAAAACCTAAATCAAAACATAAAGCTTTGTGACTGGAAACAAACAAAGAAGGCAAATAAAAAAAAGAAAGAAACAACAAAAACAAACAAAACTGTTAAATCGTAACGCAAAGCAAACAAAACTTAAAACATATCACAAAACCAAACAAAACTGTTAAAACGTAACAAAACAAGCAAAACTTAAAACGTAACACAAAAAACAAACAAAACTGTTAAAATGTATCAAAACAAACAAAACTTCTAAAACGTAAAACAAAAACAAACAAAACTGTTCAGATGCAACACAAAAACAAACAAAACTGCTAAAACGTAACACAAAAAAACCTGTTAAAACAACACAAAACAAACAAAACTGCTAAAACTGCTAAAACGTAACACAAAAAAACCCTGTTAAAACACAAAAACACACAAAACCAATAAAAACATAACACAAAAACACAAAACTGTTAAAACGCAACACAAAAACAAACAAAACTGCTAAAACACAACACAAAAACAAACAAAACTGCTAAAACACAACACAAAAACAAACAAAACTGTTAAAACAACACAAAAACAAACAAAACTACTAAAACACAAAACCGTTAAAACATAACAGAAAAACAAACAAATAAAATGACTAAAAGACGCAAAAACCAACCAAACATTAAAAAAATAAACAAAATACAATCCAGACCTATAACCTAAAACAAAATTAAGAATGTGACAAAACACAACATAAAATCAGAACATCAGATAAAATTAGAAAACAACTTAAATACCGAAATAAAACAAAATATTTGTTAATGCGAAAAAAATACACCATTAATCAAAAAAAAAAAAAAAAAAAAAAAAAAAAAAAAAGATCGATAACAAAGAACAACTGAGGAAACCCAGTTTACATTTTATTTCCATGGTTCTGGACGTGTGGCCAAAAACTACAGCAACACAAACATTTCTATGCAAGCATGAGATAACAATAGTTGATGTTCTTGTTATGCAACTCAATCAGTCCAATTGGCAGTGATTTTTTACATTGTTAACAACACAATGACTAGACATATTTGCATGACTATTGGTAGCATCACCACATTCCATCTAATAGAATTCAGATCAACCATTTCAATATGAGCCTCTATTGCAGTAATACTGAGAACAGAGCAAGTACGTGTACATTGTGCTATAAATTTAGCCTGACATTCTGTAATGCAACCTAATGTACTAGCATATGTTTCAGGCCATATTCCCAAAGGTTTTAATTAACCTAAAGCCTTCATTTCTCCCATTGAGAGTTATAGGTCAATCCAGACATTTTCAGAAATATCCTAAATACAACCAACCATTTTTTTCTTCCTATGTTGTGTTAATAAATTACCTGCATCTTTTCATTATCAGCTCTGGTCGTTTGCAAGCTAAAGATCACCACCAACTTTTTCTACTCCTATTGGCACCTTTATGGCATTGCACTCACTCTAATTTGCCCTGGTTCATGTTCGTGACCTGGGGGTGTTTTCACATGCGCTTGCCGCATTCAACTATTTGCATATTTTTGCTCTCACATGCCACAGACTTAGAGTAAGAAGCATGTGTACTGGGTCTAGGACAGGACAGGACGGTGTTTCTTATGTAACACAGAGCTATTTCAGGCACTCATGCACTAACAATAATAGCGTACATGTGCAAATATGAGAAAATGCAACTGGATGCTTACCTACATGTACATATACAGCGGTATAATAAATATTGGAACACCACCATTTTTTCAAAAAACATATTTCTAAAGGTGCCATTGACAATGAAAGAAATCCATATATGCAAAGAAAACAAATCTAATTAGTTTAAAAATTAAGTTATGTGTAATAAAATGAAATAATGCAGGGAAAAAGTATTGAACACATGAAGAAAGGGAACTGTAGAAAGGCAGTGAAATCCCAGACAGCAGCTGAAATCTGTCAGTAGTTCTTTAGCAACCCTCTGCCCTTCATCATTCTAAATGAATATTACCTGCTTCAGTCCAACATCTAAATTAGCAGGATGATGAAGATGAAGTCAGAGTGGACATTTCTGCAAGACAATGATCCAAAACACAGCCAAGGAAACTCTCAAATGGTTTTAGAGAAAGAAATTTTAAATTTTATTTTTTAGATTTGTATTGTTTGGGTTTTTACCAAAATCTGGTTCAATTCCATGTCGACAGCTCCTTTAGAAATATTATTCCCAGGAAAAAACGTGTTCAATATCTATTTTCCCCACTGTATATATACACATATACACACAGCCCAATAGCACATATACATTGCATAGACATCTATTTGATGTTTGTGTTAACATCTGAAAGACAAATTTATTAAAGTATTTGCTCATCTGCACGTCTATTAGATGTATATTTTCAGATGTTAAATAGACATTTAGAATATGTCTTTGAAGTCTGCATGAACTGGAAGCTGCGACCGTTTTTTCTGTATTGAGATGCAGTTCCTAGAGAAGTGGAATATTAAATGAGAAAACCGGGTGGCGTGGAAAATGGGTTTTGGGAGAGTTATTTAACACCTAACAGACACCTATTCACCATTTCTGTTTGTTGCCATAGCGCTGTCAAAACTGACAGTAGGAGGGGGGTGGTTAAGCATGTTAACCACGCCCAATACCTCAGACAGACGTAATCTGAGAATTTAACTGAAACAAACAGGAAGTGCATTTCCAGATTTCACTTTTAGAATACAGGGGCAAACTATTTTCTTTTCTTAACAACATGAACAGATGAATTGCTCACCACAAAACTAGCAATGTGAGCTAACAAAATCAATATGGTTAGTTTTGATTTCATGTGTACTTTAAGATGTTTAAAATTCAGAATGATCACAGAGCAGACCTTTTAAAGATGTTTATCAGACGTTTTTTTAAAGATTGAAAATACATAGTTTTAAAAAGGGCTCTCAAAGCACAAATTTGACGTAAACTTCAAAAATGCCATGTGAATATCATTTTATATGTTCATTCATTCATTTATTTTCCTTCGGCTTAGTCCCTTTATGCATCAGGGGTCACCACAGCGGAATGAACCGCCAACCTAGCCAGCATACGTTTTACACAGCGGATGCCCGTCCAGCTGCAACCGAGGGAAACATCCATACACTCTCACACTCACACACATACACTACGGCCAATTTAGTTTATTAAATTCACCTATATCGCATGTCTTTGGACTGTGGGGGAAACCGGAGCACCCAGATGAAGCCCATGCGAACACGGGGAGAACATGCAAACTCCACACAGACCCAGCCGGGACTCGAACAAGTGACCTTCTTGCTGTGAGGCGACAGTGCTAACCACTGAGCCACCGTGTCACCCATTTTCTATGTAAGCAAGGGTATTCCTATGCTAATGAACTCAATCGTTGTTTTCCAATAGGTCAATTTTGGCATTTAATTGCAATAAATGGTCTGGCGATGAATTCTTAAGTTGCGAATGTAAAAGCATTTCAGTGCAGTGCATCAAACTGTTATTATTTCAAAAGAGCAAGCGCAATCCCGCTTTATACTTTCTGAGATGAAATTCTATGAAACTAACTGCACACCATTAATAAGTGTGAACAGACCAAAGTACCATTGGCATATTCAGCTCCTCACATCTTACAGAAACACCCGTCTTGACCCACATTTACCGCAAAACTCTTCTCTCTGTCTGCATAATCAGACGCCATTGTGGGGGTTTGCCTGGTTTCTCCTGCTGTAGATTAACCCGCCACTGCAGGAGAGAGTTAAGCTGTACATTTATATAACCAGCGGCAGCAGAGGAGAGAGAAAAAGAAAAAGAGATTTCAGGGAATTTGTTGTACTGAAATTTCTCTCAACGGCAGCTGGGATCAGAGTGATCGGTGTTCTGTAATTATGAGGACGATTTCATGTTTCATCACCCTTGACTGCAATCCTGATGACTGGAAGACAGTGAGAGAGAGAGATAGAGCCTGGGAATGTAATGAGATTATAATAAAAAGTGCTTCTCTTATAATGAATGATCAGCTAACGTGCCTCCATAACAGGTGACAGAAATATTCCTAGAACTTTTAAGTTGTATTTGCTGTAAACAGTCCCTGAAAATAATAAGAAAAAAAAAATAAGGAGAGATTTTTACTGTAAAATACTCTCCACAATGGGAAGTTCAATGGATCTCACCGTCTATATAGCTATTTTATCATGGACTCCACATAGAATTTGGGTCCTGCCAACGTTTAGCATATTAGCATGGTGCCAGTGTGTAAAATTGTTGTATAACACTATGCAACATGTATTGTATGGATTTAAATAATCCAATTCAACTAAAGTATGTCGTTTTTTCATGAATTTAAACGAATACTACCATTTCTAAATTGTAAATGTGCAATTATGAGTTCAAAACTTGTATTGTAGTCATCTAAAATACCAAGTTTACATCTCTCAATTTGGAAATTTAAGTTTACATGTAATGTACACTGTAAAAAAAATATATCTGATAAGTAACAGTTTCCATATTTTGTGATTCGCAAGTGTTTTCCATTTATTTACGGTTCTGGATTGCATTATGGGACCTTGATCTCTGCTCTGTCGACTTTTGATGTTGAAAATTCAACTTTACAGTTAGACAAAGTGACTTTTATTGACATTTTACTAGTTTGAAATAATATAATGTGTAAGAAAAAAAATATATAAAGGAATAATAATAACAGAAAATGTACTGGCGGTTCATTACAAGGTTTTTGTACTGTAATTTACAATACCAACCCAGACAATACAACACTTTAAACAATTAAAAATGTCCCTTTTTGAACTTTTCAAGGTTAAAAGTTGTTGGAAGAAAGATCAAGGTCCCATAATCCAATTCAAAAGCATAAATAAAAGGAAAAAAACAAACAAAAAAAAAAGACATGGATCACCACAAAATATGGCAAATTGCTAATTTACAGATATTTTGTACAATGTAGCTAGCTGTCATGGAACTAAGCAAATTAAATAAATAAATAACTTTTTTATTGGCTTTTCAGAATTTTTAAATCTCACAATTCAGACTTTACTTCCTCAGAATTGACGTAAAAAACATGAAGATGATATTTTTAATTCTCTAAATTTAACTTTTGGTACAATTGGTGGGTAGGTTGGCATTGTCCTATCATTATTTTGAACAAAACGCTTACAAATCAAAACCTTATTTTTTATTTCAAAAGAACATAACGAGAATTAAAAAAAAAAAAAAATCTTCAAACATAGCTGCTGGTGATTTTTTATAGTCACACTTTTTACACTGCCGGATAAAAGCTCTGATTGTGACGGCTTGTACCTGCTGCAAGTGTGTGTTCAAATAGGTTTTATGAGTCCACATGCAGAGCTGGTGCAATAGCAGATTACAGATGACTCCAGCACGGTAAATCTGCTTACAGCCTCAACCAGAGAGATCAGTTTAAACACTCAGTTCTACAGCGACACGTTTCTCTGCATGAGGCCGTGTGCGCTGATAAGGCATCTGAGGTCAAAGGTGAACAGCTGAGGTCCACTTTAAAGAAAAAAACTGACCTTCAACTGCATAAAACCAGCATCCGAGACTCAGCTGGTTATATTTTGAATCATCATGAGTTAGTTGCCAGTGCATAGTTAACAAATGCCAGAATTTCAATGGTTGCGTTCAGTTGAGTGTGTTTTTGGAGATTAAAACATGAACACACCAGAAAGCCATTTTATAGTAGAAATCAAAGTTGCAGCTTCAATTGAATGTGATTGGCTAAATCAAATCACTTTTCACTGTTTTCAAATCACTTTTATTTTGGCCAATTAAGGACCTCCCAAATGGCTGTCTAGCTGACATGTGAAGTAACCAATCAACATCTATTTTATGCGAAAATATAACATTAACCAATGTGTAAAACTCAGGTATTAGCAGTCATTGCCATGAACTGGGTTTCAATCACGTCAAGTGAATCTTTTCAAAGTTTGCAAAAAATGAAGAAAACAAATGCAAATGCAAATTAGGTGCGTTTCCATCAAGTTCCATCCAAGAGTGGCTGACTGTAGTATTGGTAATCAAGTAACCAACAGTAAACAACGCAAGCATAATGGAGACAGCTGATTGGTCACATAGGTGTAATGTTCTATATGTCAGAGTTCATTCATTCATTTTCTTTTCGGCTTAGTCCCTTTATTAATCAGGGGTCACCATAGTGGAATGAACCACCAACTTATCCAGCATATGTTTTACGCAGCGGATGCCCTTCCAGCTGCAACCCATCACTGGGAAACACCCATACACTCTCATTCACAAACATACACTACGGCCAATTTAGTTTATTCAATTTACCTATAGCGCATGTCTTTGGACTGTGGGGGAAACCGTATGTCAGAGTTTATTTGACAAATATGTTTCTATCTCCCATTATTAGCACTAACCCTTTTTCGCAAGTCTAAAACCATCTCAAGCAAGCATTTTATTTAGCGATAATAGAAGGTTTTACATTTACAGTGAATGTTTGGTATTTCAATCATCCGTTTCACATGCGATACTTTAAAATGCGCATAAACAGGGTGATGGAAACCTAGCTATTACTGTAAACATGGTTTTCTTTTTCGATATGAGGAAGTTTGACATATTGGCATTTTTTTTTTCTAGGATATCCATTAAAGAACGCAACATACACTAATCCTGGAACCCCTAAACCAATCTTCTGAAGTGTTTATTTTGTGTACATTGTTGAGTACATTTTCAGAAATGTACCAAGTAAATAGGATCAAACTTTTGACAGTTATCATTGAAAACTATGCTGGTACGCCCAAAAACTTTAGAAATAATAATTATTTTTGGAATGAATATGTTCTATTCATGCATTTCAAAAATCCATTTGCACAATCACAAAAAATATAACGTCTTGTATGTTTAGACAAACATTTGTAGGCATATATTTTTTATTTATTGCTTTGTTTTACTAAATTGCTTCATATAATTAAAATACCTTTATTTAATCTTTTTAAATCCTTTTATTTAGTGAAAAAAATATTTATTGTACCATATTTCTTAAACCATTTTGAATTACGTTTAGTTAAAAGTGATACTTCGTTTAAAGGGATAGCTCACCCAAACATGAACAAATACTCACTATTTCTCACTCTCAAGTTGTTCCAAGCATTTATAAGTTTCTTTTTTCTGTTGAACAGAAAAGAAATATATTTTGAACAATGTTAGAGACTGTTAAGCATTGATATCCAAAACTAATACTACAAAATTCAATGGCTACAAGATTTCCAACATTATTTTGTGTTCAACAGAAAAAATAAAATAAGTTCAAAGTTAGTTTATCATAGAAACTAATCAATTTGGTATATTTCCAGCCCTAGCACGTTTCCTTTCATCTGACGCCATCATTCCATTGAGACAAAAAAAAACACACACACACACACATGTGACTCAAAGCAGGATCCACACTCAGCCGATGCACATGTCCCAGTGACCCAAAAACACCACTCACGTTGTCTAATTAATATAATTGCACCATTTATTGGTTTTATCCCATGCTGCCTACAGCAAATCCCATCTCTATCAGCTGTGAGAGGTTGAACATTGGTACTTTAGCACCCACAAACACACACAAGTACAGCACACATATTTGATTGCCAGACACAGGCAGAAGGTCATCCTGCTCACTACAGGTCTCCGTGTTCATCCACAGCCATGAACTCTTGCAACACAAGTATAGGGGCATTCTAAAATTGGGGTCAATCATCACTTGTCAATGGACCGTCCAGCCAATCACACAGAGAGCATGACATTTGTTCTGTCCCCGTCCTGTTGGGATAGGAGATAAATTTTTTTTAAACAATATTGCTGTTTTTATAGTATTTACTACTGCTACTATTACTATTATTATTATTCTTTTTATTGTTATTATTATTGGGCTGCACGTTCGCCTCACAGCAAGAAGGAAGGTCGCTGGTTCGAGCCTCGGCTGGGTCAGTTGGCGTTTCTGTGTGGAGTTTGCATGTTCTCCCCGTGTTGGCGTGGGTTTCCTCCAGGTGCTCCGGTTTCCCCCACAAGTCCAAAGACATGTGGTATAGGTGAATTGGATAGGCTAAATTGTCCGTAGTGTATGTGTGTGAATGAGCGTGTATGGATGTTTCCCAGTGATGGGTTGCAGCTGGAAGGGCATCCGCTGCGTAAAACATATGCTGGACAAGTTGGCGGTTCATTCCGCTGTGGCGACCCCAGATTAATAAAGGGACTAAGCCAAAAAGAAAATGAATGAATAAATTATTATTATTATTATTATGATTATTGCTAAAAATGCAGCATTTTTTCCAGTTACATTTTTTACTATCCAAAAACTCCTACAAAAATAGCTTTAAATAAAATAAAAGGATTTTAAAAAGAAATAAAAAGTCAGTTTATAATAGCATTATTAATATTTAAGCACCTATTATAATTAAGCCCCAAAATGTCAAATTATGATAATAATTTCTGAAAAATAATGTGAATGTGATGACTGTAGTAATGAATGCTGAAATGTATAATTATATTTAATATCTTGACTACCTTTATTTTATCTGCAATAATTTAAATTATATATATATAAAAAGGAAACATACATAATAATTCACCATATTACTTTTTTCCATATTTTGACATTTCCAATTAAAAGAAAACATTTTTGAAGTCAGAATATAATGTTCCCTAACACTGGCTCTGGTAATATATATAGATGTGTACACAATGAAGCACAAATGTGTACAAAACACACAAACACATACACCAAAAGCTTGGCACACAAACACACAGCTCTGGTATTGACTGTCACAGCTGGGTTTTGGGGGTTAAGAATCTATATTGGTCTTGTCAGGACATTTTGGTGTGGGTGAAGAGGAGTTCACTGCCTGATTTGGTAACACACATTACACACTTACAGCTCTATATCAAACCCTACAGCTCTATATGGAGATTCAACAGGATTCAAACAACTACACACAGATGGAGTACAGCTGAAATGGGCAGTCAGAGGATACTTTTATTTTGGACAAGCAGTGCCCCCAAAACAACACAAAACATAATGTACAGTCTACACCTTAAATATGTCTACAGTCCACGTTAAAATGACATCATCAAAAAGTCAGACAACATATTTTCTTGAACATATTTTACACTGTAAAAAACTGTTGCTGACTGATTTGAACTAAAATAAATTTTACAAGTCCTTTCAACTTACATCAGTTATAGTGACTTAAAACATATTTAAAATTTGCATAACTGAAAACATTAAGTTGAAATCTGGTTAAAATATGTTAAAGTAACATAAAAAGGCATTGTCATGACTTTTTGATCATATAATTGTAAAAAGTTAATCAGGTTTCAACTGAATTCTTTTAAGTTATACAATTTTTAACTTGATGTTTTAACAATAGAACTACAGAGGCATTACATTTTGTAATTTAATAACATTTTAGATATAAAACCCATACTAAACCCAACCCATATTAAAATGACAAAACACAAAAGAGTTCTGAGTATTTATACGTTGAATGACCATAATGGCCAAATTGACTGCATGCATTTCAGCATCTGCTACTATTTTTGTGTGCCTTTGAATATGCATACCTCTGCTGCAAAGCAACTTTCTGATAACAAAAACATGTCTTTTGAAATAATATTTTCACTGTGGTGAACAAACTTTGCTCTCTTGCTTGCTGGACAAAGTAAGAAACACACCTTTGTGTGCAGTCTAGTAACTTGTACACAATTATAGTCTATATTGCAAAAATATTGTATTTTTAGGGTTATGACTTGATAATATATGACAACAGACATTCAAAGTCTAATTCTAAAATCTCAATAGAAGCTTCTAATGTAAATATGATGTGACAATATGTCATCTAATTAGAATGGTCAGACTGCTATGGTCATTCTAGTAGTTATAGAATTCTGGTAATTCCAGTATCAAGTTAAAATGACTTGATTCAACCTTTATATTTAAGCACATTTTTACAGCGTACTCTACATCCAAGAAGTGATGCATTTCAGAGTGAAACTTGATTTCAGATACATTAAGTAAGTCTAAATGTCTCATTTACATCCTGGGACATTTATGTCAACCCAGCTGGGATTGGTTTTGAACCTAAAAAAAAAAATCACATCGAACCATGAAACTGAGCCTTTGGTCTTTGCGGCAAATGGCATATCTACATTCTCTGAGGGATGTTGTGAGGAATGGTGTTCTTACAAAGCAAAACACACATTTGTCTTTCTAAATGTCTCCGTGATGCAAGTGACTTTAGTCAATTATGCATTTATTGGCCAAACAGAAAAACAAAAAAAAAAAAGAAGGGAGGGAGGGAGCAGAAGAAGTGGATGATGTCAGTTTTAGTGTGAGTGGAGAACAGATGAGCACTGCTGCAGTGTGTGTGTGTGTGTGTGTGTGTGTGTGTGTGTGTGTGTGTGTGTG
>CAIGQV010019081.1:3355496-3371961 GCA_903798115.1 Danio jaintianensis | reverse complement strand
TGTGTGTGTGTGTGTGTGTGTGTGTGTGTGTGTGTGTGTGTGTGTGTCACCCATGGGAGACTTTAAAGGACGCTGGCACTAATCTGACTGGCACAAAGTGGCACTGCTTTCGACTTCACTGACCTTTAGACATAAAAGAACATTTTAAATGAAGTCATTTGTCTGAAGACCATTGATAATAAATGTTCTAGATGCATTTAGATGGCCAGTCGAAGAGCGAAGGCCTTTTAAGAGTCTGGACGCCAGGGTCTGAAGGGCAATCGGGTTACAGAAAAATTGTCTCTCCAAAACCTACCAAATGATGGAAGAATTTTGGCCTGTTGCACAAAGCACTTAATACTAGTCTTAATTAGCCATATATTTTTTTCAACCTAAAAGACTGCTTGTAAATATTTAAATTCAGTTACCAAAAAGTAGATTGGGTTAACTTTAATCACATTAGCTGCTAGATGTTATTTGTTAAAACTAATTTTAACATAGTGGTTGTTTATGCAACTAGACGTTTATCTACACTATTCAATATTACATATAAATTTTTACTGTACTAGTGTGTGTAAAAAAAATCTATAATAATAATAAAAATGTAAGCACTTTTTATCATTAACCACAAAAATGTGTCTGGTGCTAGCTCTGGGATGGAAGCATTTGTTGTTGTATGTAAAAAGTATGTATAGATTTATGCTATTTTGTCCCCGCTGGGTAAGATTATAGGACCAATTTCCCGCCAAAATTATTAAGGTCATGAACCGAACAATAAGCATACATAAAAAATTAGAACACAAAAAAATTTAAAATAAAAAATAAAAATTAGAACACAAAATATGAAAGATAAATACAAAACTAAAGATTTAGAAACGCGGCTATGGATTGAAAAATGAGCATGAATAAAAAATTTAAACACATTTAAAATTATATTGCGCAAAACTGAAACTTGAATTCAACATTCAACAGTTTCTTTTTCAATAAAAAAAACAAAAACATTTTGGAGTACAAGGGGTTGAGTAAATTATCAGGTAAATTTACATTCTGGAAGTAAAGACCACCCAGGCTCATTCTGAAAACGTACCGCTATATACATTTCTGGAGAGCGGCAAATACATCACAGGAGCTACGTTTTTTTTGCAGTTTTTGTTTTTGCAAATCCACCAGAATCCGCTGTGTACGCTTTTATAGATCTCAAATTTATCTCGCGAGTGCCATTCGCACCTGCTGTTCTCGCATAAATCCACCAGAGGCTGCTGTCTACTAACTGACTGACTGACTGACCAACCGATGGACTGACCCACCCACCTCCTTCCCTAAACCCAACCAATAGTGTTTTCAAAAGCACAGATTGACCCAACGTCAATGTATGTCCAATTGGAATGGACGAAATGCAGCAATACGTGCTTCTGGCTACATAATTTGCGATCTCCAGAAATGTATATAGGGCTACATTTTCAGAATGAGCCTATGTTGCATAAAGAACTAATTGTTAAAGAGACCACTCAACAATTATTGTTTGTTTGTTTTTTTGAGTAAAACATGTTTTGTTTGTTTTTTCTACAAACTACAGATGATATTAAATATTACAAACTACATTAAATATGACATAATATGAATTCGTATGGAGGTAAAACATTACAATTTTCCATGTGATCGTTTTCAAATGGCATGAATTTCTCAAATGTTACAAATAACATGCATCAATGTCAAAAATGTCGATTTCTCGTAGCATAATTTGGAGAGACGCTGAATAAAACTTGGTGGCATCATGGTATATTTTGGCTGATGCTGGACAAAAATGGAAATAGAAGGAGAGACGAGATGGTAGACAGACAGGTCAACCTCACTAGCTGATCTAAGTGCATCCCTATAATTACCTCCTATAACAGGCTGTGAATAGATGCCGACCACACCATGATGTACTTCACAGCAGTCTGAGACAGAGCAGCGCTTTTATAAACCCTTGCCGTCTACTGCCTACACGCGCATCTACCTTCAAAGGCAGCATGAACCGCACAAGTGACTGTAACGTGCAGCAAGTGTGCGCACCACAAAAATAGCACACCTCACATGAGGCACGCAGAAAATTAGACTCAGAGCTTAAGAGATTTGTCACTTTACACTTGTATCTACAAACCCAGCAAACAAACATTAGTCACAATTCAATATAAATAGGCAGTGGTCCAACTTTTAGATGGAATATTGCAGTATTTATTAAAAATGTATCAATCCAGATGAGATATAAAAATGTGCACTATGTAATTAGATTACAAAAATAACAACAAATCCAGAGATATTCACAAAGTTGATTCTGAAAGACTTTTAATATTTCAAATCTGGAATGTTCTTGCTATTTTCATGATTATTAATGCTTATCGTGTAATGCAGGGATTAATTTTTTTTGTTTTGGTTTTACATATCAGAGATATTTCACCTAAAATGTACATTTAATTTTAAAAACCATTCCTAGTCAGTTCAAACATAAATGACTTTATTTCTTCTGTAAAAAAAGAGACAAAAACAAAAAACTAAATTAGTCGTTCTGAAGTACTTTTTTTGAAGTTTTTGAAGTAACCAGAACTTTTTAGTGACTACTGATTTCCAAAGCGTATTTTGTTCCACAGATGTTCCAAAGAAAAACATTATGTAGTTATGCATGTAGTAAACTACATAAAAGTGAGTAAATGAGACCAGAAATTCAGAATTTGTTCCATTTAATATTTTTGTGCTGAGTTTTTAAGTTGAGTATCAAGCTGTTAGCTTATCCACGTGCTAACACAAAACTTTGAAATAAAACCTGTTTGAAGTTTACTTTCTTAGATTTTTTTGTCTTCTGTTTGTCTTTGTTTCTAGTCCAAATATCTAAAAGCATCTACACAAGCAAAACCTATCTTCTTGTTTTAAGATTTTTTTGGGATATTTGGACTAAACAAGACAAAAAATGTAAGTAAGAAAAGCATTTTTTGCAGTGTAAACAAAACATTTTTTTTCTTTTCCCCAGTTAATGAAAGGTATATATTTTCAACAAATGTCTGTTTGTTTCATGGAATACTTGCATGACGGGAATCCTATTTTGAATTTTTTCAAAAGCTAAAAGCTCACATAAATATGCTCTATGGATTGATACCTAGGTAGGCAGCTGGATATGTTTTGGGACAGATCTAGTGTGTGTGGATGTCAGTGTGTTGTAATTGTGAGGGTATTTTTCCCATGGGCTGCCATGGCGTCTTTGTTCTCTGTTGTAAATACAAAGAGACTTTATCCATTGAGGCTTCTGAACTCTCTCCACGCCTGCTTTTCACCAATTCACCCTGTACACTGAATCCTACACAAACATCAAAAGCCTAGCAACTATTTACTTTGCCTTACTTCTCATGGGAGACGAAATGTAGTCTTCTGTTTTTGTCTGTTGGTTGCCGTCTGCCATAAAGATCCCGCCTTGTCCCACTTTTCTGCTTAGAAAACTAAAATTAAATCTCCTAGCAAACGGTAAAAATCACCTCAAGTCCTGCATTAGGAACTTTACCCCTCAGATTTACCTCAGCAAACTTTCCTCTCAGAGTTCAGTGGGGGCAGACTCTAAACTCACATAGCAACAAGCCCTGCGCTGTGATTGGACGGTGGCTTTCTGCCAAGCCATGAATACAGTTTCCTCTCTATGGGCCAGAAAGAGTCTGTGTGTGAGAGAGCAAACACACACTCTGTTTTGGGGAGATTTAGAGGTTTTGTGTAGATGATTGCGACCCAATGGCTTTTCAATATATACTTTGAGCGCATATGTTAAACTTTTGGGTGTGGGCTAGAGCGAAGATGGAAAAAAACTCCATATAAACACATCAAAACACATGACTACAATTTACTGTGTACTTATACAGAGTTGAAAACAATTTGTTCTCTAGCATAGCCGTTTAAACTGAGCTTTTAATCATGTTCGCAAACAGTGGTTAGGGATGTTATGTAAAGGGTTCTGAGGGCTGCATAATTTCATTTACATAATTGAACAATTTTGTGGATCAGGGAACAGTCAGACTCTGTACACAATGTGAAACTCAAAGACTTCCACTCAGAGGTAATCTTAAAAATATTACACAAATATTTTACCCAAAATACAAAATGACAGCCTCTGGTTATTCTAAATCTATTTGATTTTCTGTCTTCAATGGAACACAAGAAGACAAAATCACTGAAATAAATGGTGGTGTAATTACAAACGGTTTTTGCACTGCTAGAATTGTCAAACTGCTAATACATAGAAATAAATAGCAAGTAATACACACTACAAAAACACAAATTTGTGAAATTAGTGATGTCATGCACCTGCATAATACCAAAGCCCCTTTAAGGTAAGTCATTTCACTCGGCGGCCATCTTTGAAACGCCTCTCGGGCTAAATGTTTCATTTCTAAACATTCAAATCACACAAAATCTGCAGAAACCTATACGTCTGGTCCGAGCCCACCCCCAGAGAATCGTCAGTCTATAGCGATCGATGATTAGCTCCTGTACTAGAAGGCGGGGTTTCATTCGCCATATTGACCGTTACACTTTTCCCCATTCATAACTATATGAGTGGCATGTCTTGTGTATTGTATAGTCTTTGATAATACTTGTTCGGTCAACAGGAATGTGTGCAAAGACTTGACAACCAAAACAACATTAAAAATAAATAGAAAAAACATTTTAGCGCTTCGTTGTGCAAACTACCATGAATTGAGCAAAAGGACATGTTCCTGTAATGTAATCTTTGTTTTTTTTATTTACAACTTTGACAAATAACTTAGTGTTCTATCAAATGCCAAATTTATCAAATAGGACAGAAAATTTTTTTTACCTAAAAGAAGTCAAAAAGAAGTAGTTTCTCTTTTGAGTATATGAAAGAAAGCAGCATAAACATTGCTCAAACCATTTCCTTTCGTGTTCCATGGAAGTAAGATAAGCAAATGATGGTCATTTCTGTTTTTTAGATGAACTATCCCTTTAAGGACAAGAATGTAAGCACATATAATGGCCTTTTGCCAAAGCTATAACAGTTTCCACAAAGGCAGGAATCTGAAAAACAATCCTGGACCACAAACATGTGATGTGTAACACATGTAGACTGCATTTTAACTGTATTAAACATTATACTGTGTTTAGAGATAGTGACCTTGAGGTAATCTGTGGTGTGTAAAGATGCTTTAATGAAACCTCGTTCGCTTGTTTGGACTGTGAATGGATATGTGAATGCATGCAAGGAAAAGAATGGATTGCATGAAAAACATGAGGTGAGAAAGAGATACTGGAGCGTCACAGTCTTGTGTGAGTCGCCACAATGAATCATGTCTTTCATGCGTTAGGTACGTAACAGGATCAATCAACAACACACTTACTGGCAGCAACAAGACCCAGACAAAAGAAAATACACAAAAGCTGTGAGGCAAAAGGGTGCCTGGGGAGAGTGACACAGACATCATTGTTTGACTGATAAATGCACATGGGAGTGAAGAAACTGTTGAGTTCGGTTACCAGTTGAGTAACCTAAACCCAAGTAAAGCAACACTAGATTTTGACATTTTCAAACAAAATAAGGTGAGGGTTCTACATTTTAATTTACTTCATGACCATTTGAAAACTATGCTCTAAATTAGGACTGCACGATATTGGAAAAATCTGACATTGTGATATTTTGTTTGGCAGTGATATATATTGCGATATGAATATAATTTCACCAGATTATTTGAATAAGCTCTATTTGAAAAGATTTCATTCATTTAGATTGACTGGGATGATCAAGTTTTTTTCTATGCAGTGCATCTGCATAAATCCTAATAAATTACAAGCAAAAATAAATAAATAACCTTTAAGCTTTATGGTTTTCTGGGGAATCTAACAGTATTCAGGTACAGGAATTGAACAATCAAATAAAGATAATTAAAAAATAATAATATTTAACAATATCTTTATCTTTAATAAATAATCTAATCTTGTGATGTGACTATTGCAGATCCACACATTTCAATATCGATGCTCACACGATATATTGTTCAGCCCTATTCTAAATAAAGCATTAATAAAAGGTTGTAGTAGAACATAATACATCTACCATGTTGTTGCACGTCACATGACCTACATAAACCTAATTCATAAACCTACTTCCATCAAATGTACACTTAAAGTGTTAGTTCACCCAAAAAATGAAAATTATGTAATTAAATAATGCCCACCCTCATGTCCTTCCAACCTCCTGATACTTTTATTTGTATTCTGAACACAAATTAAGGTAAAAATATAGTAGAATGACAAAAAAAAAAAAAAAACGTCCTCAAAACAGACCATATGTTTTCGGTGGTTGAACTGGATATTATAAAGCTTCAAGAATCCTTTTGAGCGCACATAAAACAAAAATTATTTGATTCTTGTCCTCAGTCTCAGTATAGGGTGCACACCCACAGGTTTTTACTGCAATGATATAATATAGATGAATTAGAGCTGCAAAATATATCGTTTCAGCATCGATATCACAATGTGCAAATCCACAATAGTCACATTGCAAGATATGCAACGTCGACTCTGAATTATAGTTGACCAGTAACTACAGAATGTGCATTTAATTACTGTATTTATACAATTTATGCAACACAAAAAAGAAGTTTTTATTACTAGAATTCTGTAAATTACTAAAAAATAGAAATCTGTTGACTTTTTGTCTAGTTTCTAGTCCATTTATATACATTTTAAAGCGAAAACAAGATCAATTTACTTACCCCACTGGCAGATAATTTAGCTTGTTTAAAGGAAAAACTCATAATTCTGACATGTTTCTTGAAAACAATCAATATTTTTACTTGATCTAAGTATTCTTATACATTTAAACTAGAAATGAGACGAAGCAAAGTTAGAAAAGCATTTTTTTGCAGTGTGATTATTCAATTTCAGTAGCTGAATACTCAGACTTCCCTGACAATCGTCAAATAGTGCTATTCAAACTGTATTCATATCGCAGAAAAATTAAATATTGCAATATCAGATTTTCTCAACATCTTGCAGCCCTAATATGAATTTAGCTTTTCAGTCCAATCACTATAATAAAGATATTATCATGATTTAAATGTAAAACAAATACACTGATCCTAATCAGATATAGAAAACAGAAGTTTAACCATTTTCATGATCACGTCTCTTCAGAAGTTAATTTTAACCACTTGCTTCATATGGGTTACTTCTATGTTGTCTTTTTAAACTTAAAGCTTCATAAAGTTTATAAAGGGTCAAAGTCGAATGTTTAGTAGGGCTTTATTGTTTTTGTTCATGAGAAATGTGTCCTGTCTTTTTCCTGAGCAAAAACTATTTTTAAATTTCACATATATTTTAACATTTTCACAAAATGTTTGAAACCAGTATTTTTTTTACATTTAAAAAATTAAATTTGATAAAGACTCCGAAATTGAACATTTCTAATTATTACATTCTACATTCAGCAAAAAAACTATGTAGAGTCGGATTTTATACAGAAAGATCTGACTGGATTGTATGAGACATCATTGCCTGGTAACCATATGAGTCCTCTTCAGAGGGCTTAAAGTTTCTCTTTAATGACCAACAAAGTCTGCTCAAAGAACTCTAGCAAGCGCCCTGCAACACACATGAAACCCTCAAGCTTAGCAGGTCCACCATGCCCCAAATAAGTCAGAGAAGAAAAAGAAAAACACACCAACTGCTAAACTCAACCCTTAACAGCCTGCAGGACCTATCAGCCACCTGCCTGCTTACACTGAGCATTTCCCCAGATCTCCTGTACACACACCTGTCCCCAGACACATGCTCTATGAGGCCAGATTGAGCGATCTCAGTGAAGAACAGAAGCCTGTTTCACCAAATCTGAACCTTAGACTCTGAAATATGTCCTAAAATCAACATTAAAAGGGAATCAAAACAAATGTGTACCAGTTTCGAAACCTGGTCAAAACTGGACTTTAAAAGGTCCACGGTTTCAAGTCAACATAAAATGGTTTCTGACCCACTTTATTTAGGTAATGTGACACACATGCGTAAAATGAAGGGTGGCGCTTCATTTTATCCACTGGGAACTGACAGGATCATGGAAAGTTTCCAATTTCTTGGATAGTGCCGTCATCGATTATTTACCATTTACTCATTTCAAACCTTTCTTTTTTCTTTAAAACACAAAAGAAGATATTTTGAAAAATCTCAGAAGACATTTACTGCACAGTAGTTGTATTTCTACTATGGATGTCAATGGTTACAGGTTTTCAGCTTTCTTCAAATCATCTTATTTTGTGTTCAACAGATAAAAAAAAAAAAAAATCAAAGGTTACAATCACTTGAGGTGAGTAATTAATGAGTATATTTTCATTTTTGAGTGAACTATCCCTTTAAAGAATCTCAAAATGCACCCAATGGTGGTGAGTTTAAAATCTTTTGACATCATACAATACACATGCATAAAATGAAAGATGACGCTTCATTTTATCCACTGAGAACTGACAGGATCATGGAAAGTTCCCAATTTTGGGGACAGTGCTGTCATTGATTATTCACCATTTACTCGTTTCAAACCTATATGAATTTCTTTCTTCTTTAAAACACAAAAGAAGACATTTTGAAAAATCTCAGAAGACATCGACTGCACAGTAGCACAGTAGTTACTCACAGAGGTGAGTAATTAGTGAATATATTTTCATTTTTGAGTGACTATCCCTTTAAAGAATCTTAAAATTCACCCAAAGGCAGTGCTATTAAAATGTTTTGACATCATACAGGAACCGATTTGTTTTTTGGAGCATTTTGATGAAAGATTACAAAGGCAAAAAAAACTGCTCAAATGAAAGATTCAAAAGAGAAAGAACGTGTTTTTAGAAAGTAAACAGGAGTCTGATTTCCTATTGACTTTATACAAAGCTAGATAGTGAAGGAGCACAGGTTAACCAGAACGGTGCACCAAATAATTAACAACCTATCCAATATTAAAGCCACAAAGCTCAGGGTCAGACAGCTCTCTTTTCCATGCCAAAAAACAGAATCTACAATCAAAACTATTGACTAAGTTACCTTTGTGTTGAAATGTCCTGCCATAACTTGGCACACTTTAAGTGACCTATTATCACAAGCAAGCGAGCGAGTTTGTGTTTGTGTGCGTGTGTGTGTGTATTTTTTCCACAGCACATGATCAGCTGATTGAGCGAGTGTGTGTGTGTGACTGAGTATTTGAGATGCGGACAAACCAGGCCACCAGTGCAACTGATCCCTGTTGCCAGTAGCAACAGAGGAAATGTAAACACTGTGACTGTGAACAGAGGCGTGCAGATCTGCTTTTACACCGTTTAGCTGTACTGACTATCAGAGGATGATAATTTGTTGGTAATTTGAGGCAGACAGGACAGATTTACCCTCAGGCCCAAAATATAAGAGAAAAACAGCTCAAATTCACCCAAGAAATATTTTGAGTGTGAACCAGAAGTGACTGGAAAGTTTCTGTGACAGTGATACCCAGGGGTCACAACCTCTGTTGGTTAAGAAATGATTAGTGAATGGTCGATTAGTTAAATTATTAAAAAATAATAAACATCTGCGGTGGTCCATTTTCTAAAAATTCAATGGTCTGGGTCAATTATTTTGCTTGTACAGTGAATTTAGTGAACATTAAAAATCTGTGGAACTAGTTGATATATGTGAACAGAAGTGAATTGTTTTGGCCATACTGTAGATTTACAATGGCATACGTTTAAAATGAGTGCATTTGTTTGTCTATCAAGAGTGCTTTAACTCAAGTAAATGAGAGCGTGCATGACAGCTGCTGGAATCCAGTATTAAAGTTTAGAAAGGTTATAGTGATAAAGGTTTTAAATATGGATTTATGTAACAAACAGGCCTGTCAGGATATGGAATTTTTGTTGTCTGATATAAACTAAATATAATATTTACATCCTAAATATAAACCTTGACACTGGTGAGGTAGAATGTAAATGTCCTTGTAAAATGGCTTTAATGGTATTTGTGAATTTGTATATTGCAACACCAAAAATGTATTAAGGTTATATCCAAGTATTGCACGGTAAGTCGATATAATGATTATTGGGACAGGCCTAGTAACAAATAAATTTTTCCGTTTAATGCTACACTTACACGCGTTTGAGCATGGTTCATTACTGCATGCTATCCTTGTATTATTACAGTGTAATGTTCGGTTGTGTATTTAAAAATGGTGCCTCCTTTGCTGTCGTTCCTTTGTCTTGTTGCACGCGCAAGTGACAACAACCCTAACTTTATAAACCAATAGCATTCAGCAGTAAGTCTAGCTCGTCATAGTGTGAGAATTTTACTGCAGTTGAACTTAAAACCGAAACGGCTAAAATCACATATGTTGCCATGGCGACCACAAATTGTTGTTGTGCAAGTTTGGCACTGTATACTGTTGTGGTATAGGTACCCTAGTCCCAAGAAAATGGTATGGTACAATTAGCTATTGTGGTACCTAAGACAGTGGAAACGGAAATAAACTTTTACCGTACTGAATATGCAACAAAAGTAACTTTGAATCAGCATGGCAAGTAAGTTATAAGGACACGTTAGTGTTAGTAGAATAAACTGACATACTTTTAAAGCTATTTGAAACTTTGTGCCAGTAGAATGCATGTTGGGAGACCATCAAAATAAAGATATTGAGAACACTCAATAACACCATACCACTCCACTACATGATTTCTCCTAAACGACCCAAGTCTTTTTCGCAGATAAAAGCTTATTGATTTTAAAATCATATATAGTGTTACCACAAAAGGTTCAAACCGCTGCCATAAAAAGTATAAAGAGCAAATTAATTACAACAGCACTTGTGTAATGTACTCCAATATGGGTCACCAATCATCAGAGAAATCGAGTGTGAAAAACCGATATGTTACAGGCTGTTACACAACTCGCCTTCACATTCATTGACCTTGCAGATTTGCATAGATAACTCGTAATTCTACATTTGCTTGTATCCCAGAATTCCCAGTCACAGTTTTTGCACTTATACAGTCGCGTTATAACTAATAGTAAATCGTAAGTGTGTTATTAAATAATCCTGCAGATCTAAAGCCATGTTTTACATTCAGATGAATGACAGGATGCTTCTGACAAGCTCACACTTTCTCTTAATATGCTTTCCCCGTCTGCTTCACGCTAGCTAATTTCCAGTGAGAGCAACAAAGACGCAACAGACAGTGGAAAATTTCATCGTACACTAAAGATGTTTACCAAAAAGCACTCGCTGAGCTAAAAAAGGAACATTAAAATGATTCTCTGCACAGCTTTTCAGTTTTTGTTTGCTTTGTTTTATGAATTACAAAAGTTTTATATTAATGCAGATGACATGTTCTCACTATGAGTTTTTTTTGTGTTCACTATATTATATTTATTTCTTTTGGACTACTGTTTTTAACTAAACATTAGACTATATGTATTAATGAATATTTATAAAAAAAAATTTTACTTTTTTTTTTTTAAAGCTTTTTCTCCAAACAGTTCCACAAAACCACTTAAACTCTAGACATTTAATTTAAAAAGTTATTAACCCTTAAATTGCCCCACCAAGAAAAAAAAAAAATTATGGATTGCATTTCTTAACTCCTAATGTCGCTAGTTAACACAATAAATGCATTTTTTTTCAACACATCCCATAATTTCTAAAATATCAACCTCTATCAAATGGTTGATATGTCGGTTTATGGTAAAAGTACCGGAATGAATACATATACTATGAAAAATCTGAAAATATGAAGCGTAAGACCAATTTATTTAAAAAAACATATTAAAAATAAAACATTTTTGAATACTAAATCGTCTTTATTTTTTAAAAGTATGCCATAAAATATTTCAGATGTTTTCTTGTTTGTTTTTTTATACAATAAAACCAAAATAAAAAGTGTAGTAGTGCAACAGGATTATGTTTGTTTGATTTGTTTGTAAACCAACAATGCTGTGTGTGTAAACCATTATTTAAAACAGTCATTCTTTAAATGACTTTAACAGTCATTATTTAAAACAGTCAAAATATGGTCAACCATTTGGTAGAGCAGGCAGTTAAAGGGTTAAAATAATAATAATGCAAACTACAAAATTTCAACTAAATTTGATATTTTTTATGTGTCTCTTGATTTTTCTTGTTTAAAATATAATACAATTTTATTTAATATTCCCCCTGAACATATTAATTTGAGTGTACTAATTGTTGGACTGTAATCTTAAGTTTTTTGCTAGATTACTTCCATTTTGTTTGGACATTTATGGATTCATGAAAACAAGTCTCTGTTTGTTATACTTAGACTTATGTACACTTGTGTACTCCTAACACTAATACCACAGTCCATTTCGTAGAACCCAACATATTGACAGTATACATTTTTGTCCAATCAGATGCTTTCTAGAATGAGAACGTCCCTCCCACAGATACAGTTCATGACCATAATGAAAGCTAAACATCATTTTGTTTTCCAGGTGTAAAACAAGTTTGGCATAAGTGAAGGGAGGGTTATGAAAATGTGCTTTTCTGGATGATTTACCACTTTAAAAGTATTATTAAATTAATAGTAAAAATAAATGAAGTGAGCTTTAGATGATGACAAAGGTAATCTAAATGCAATAACAGAAGCAATTAGCACGGGCAATTATAAATCCATCACTGGTCCACAATCAAAAATGTATCATGTGTATCAAAAATATTTTTAGGCTATGTTAACTATCCCAACTACCTTGCAGTACAATTTTCATCATGACATGTAGCTATTCATAATGCAACGATGCATCATGGGCTGCAACTGAAAGTGAAGCAAGTCTGTAAAACTAATCCAGCACGTCCAAAAGACAATCGGTCAGTTGAATCGGTCACTAAAAAATGGTTTGCTAATTTATGATTCACTGTCCTCAATTACAACCCCATAGTGTCATGCACAAGTGTGTCAGCAGAGTCACAATCACAGCTTTTTAAAGTATCCAATTATTCATCCTTGCATAAGGAACTCTGGTTGTAAAAATTTAAAATCCATCTATACAGCTTCTTGTATAAGAACAAAACTGATACAGTAAACAATTAATATTAAAAATGTGTTGAAAATATAACTTTGGATTTATATTTTAGTTCAGTTCATTTACATTTGAACTTTTTTATACATTTATTCACACACTGATTTACTTGTTTTCATTTTAATTGCTTATTTTAATACACTTTTGTTTATTTGTGAATGGATTTAGCACTTTAAACATTTTCAATCATTTATATACTTCAATGTCATTTAATCATTTTGTGTGTTCAATATATTATAAAAATATTTTTGGACTACTGTTTTTTTTTTAACTAAACATTATACTTTGTATTAATTATTATTATTATTTTTTTTTTTTTGGACTTTTTTTGTTTTTAGCATTTTCTCCAAACAGTTCCACAAAACCCCTAGAAATCCAGACATTTTATTTAAAAATAGTTATTAAAAAAAAAAATGACACAAACTACAACATTTTAACTAAATTTAATATTTTTTCGTATTTTTCTATTGTTTAAAATAATAACATTTTATTTAATATTCCCCCTCAACATATTAATTTGGGTGTATTAATTGTTGGACTGTGATCTTAAGTTTTACAGTTTTAAATTTGGTACTGACTAACCTAATATAGACTACCTGACAAAAGTCATGTCGCCTATCCGAGTTTTAGGAACAACAAATAATAACGTGACTTCTAGTTGATCATTTGGTATCAGAAGTGGCTTATATTGTCACTTAACAGAAATAATGTAGAGTATAGAATATAAAGTCATGGTGCAGTGGGAAAAGAATTAATATTGTGTATGACTCCCATGAGCTTGGCATCAATACATCTCTGCAGTGACTCAAATAACTTATTAATAAAGTCATCTGGAATGGCAAAGAAAGTGTTCTTGCAGGACTCCCAGTGTTCATCAAGATTCTTTGGATATTTCTTCAATGTCTCCTCCATCTTACCCCAGACATGCTCAATAATGTTCATGTCTGGTGACTGGGCTGGCCAATCCTGGGGCACCTTGACCTTCTTTGCTTTCAGGAACTTTGATGTGGAGGCTGAAGTATGAGAAGGAGCGCTATCCTGCTGAAGAATTTGCCCTCTCCTGTGGTTTGTAATGTAATGGGCAGCACAAATGTCTTGATACCTCAGGCTGTTGATGTTGCCATCCACTCTGCAGATCTTTCGCCCCTGTACTAAACGTAACCCCAAATCATGATTTTTCCTTCACCAAACTTGACGGATTTCTGTGAGAATCTTGGGTCCATGCAGGTTCCAATAGGTCTTCTGCAGTATTTGTGATGATTAGGATGCAGTTCAACTGATGATTCATCTGAAAAAATCTACCTTCAGCCACTTTTCCAAATGATCAGCTAGAAGTCAAGTTATTATTTGTTGCTCTTACAACTGGGATCGACGACAAGACTTTTGTCAGGTAGTGTATATGCACAAATATATTATTTCAATGTATCCTATAGAAAATATTAATTTAAATGAGAGATCTGTGAGGGGTGCTCTCATCTATGCTGAGCACTGTATATATAAATATAGATGTCAGTGCAAAATGCTAAATCTATCAATGCTAAACCTTGTATCAAAGTACAGAAGCGAAATTGAGAATAAAGGTGACCCATTTAATGATAATATCAGCACTGCACTATGGCCGAGTTAATAGATACAATACAATACAAAACAGGCATCAAAAGGTTTCATGTACTTAAAAGGTCAAAATCAATGTAACCCAAAAAACCAAACAAGATGACATATGCAAATTCAAATGAGATGCCAGTCTCTTATTTGCATAGCTGCTCTTCTGTCCATACAGGTCGTACTAGCTTAGTTATAAGCGCAGTTTCAGTGCTCAGGTGTGGTCGGCTTGTGTTTACGTATACAGCTTGTACGCATTCCATTAATAGAAACGCCCACAGTGAGTGTTTACACCAACAGAGAGAAAAGCTACAGGTCCAGATGGCCCCCTCTCTTCATGCTGTGTGGAGCTATTTGAGTGAGCGCTGGTCTACAATCAGTTGCTTTTCTTGAACCTGCCCTTCATCATGCTGAACCCGAGCCACAGTGGTCGCCGCTAAAGATCACAGCCACACAGGAACTGATGTCATTGCACTTGCCTGCCCCCCAGCTGAACAGCAAATGCTCATGTGAGAGATAGAGAGAAGTTATGCAAGACTGCTGACTGTTTCCACAACGCAAAGAGAAATACTGTGGAGAGCAGCAGAAATATGCCTCACCTGGTGAATCTCACAAAACCTTTAAAATCCCACTAGAAATCACAATTTGCTATGTTTATTTTGCTAGAGCAAGGGGCGGATATAGTGATTTGGGGGTCCTAAGCAATTTCAACCATGGGACCCAACAGTCCTAATCCACCCTTTTTGTTTGTATTTATTTATTTTATTTTTATTTTGCTGTCTTTTTCTTATATCACATAATCTTCTTTTCTACACGTGTATCTTAATGCAATCTCTACATTTTAAATGATTTTAGATGTTTTCATAAAATAAATTCACAACTAAAAATATGAAATAAACTATTTAGTTTTTAAGACTAAATCTTCATCTGATTTGACTGCTGTACTGCTCTGTGATTGGGGTGGGGGACACATTTGCACGAAAAAGTTTTATTTGTTAAACCCTCACAATACAAAATATGACAGAAAACTGTTATATAATTGTTAGAAACTTAACGGTATTTATTGGTGGCCTAAGAGGCCGCTCACCTCACTTATTGGTTAAATCCTCCCCTGGCAAGAGCATATTGTTAGTCTCAAGTTGAACAATTATTCTGTTTATCATTAAATAAACTGATAAAAAACAAACAAAAAAAAACAACAAAGTTTTGGTAATCTTTCATCCAAATCTGATCATTTGCTCCTGCTTTGAAATGGCAGTATTTCTCTGATGATGTCAGTTTGACGAACTGGGCGCAATATGCTCAGCCACGCCCCTCAAACCATTAGTTTTTTGGCGAGCGAAAGATGGGAGGAGGTGCGCAAAATTAAACCCCACCCCCTACTCAATATTCCATTTCCAGTTAGAAATGCATAATTATACTGAAATAAAATTGTTTACTCAGAATTTAAAGGGATAGTTCTCCAAAAAAAAAATTTATTTTGTCATAATTTACTCAAACTTTACTTGTAACAAACCTGTTTCGAGTTTCTTTTTTTCTGTTGAACACAAAAGAAAATATTTAGGTGGAAAATAATGGAAAACGGTAACCATTGGATTCCATAACATTTGTTTTTTCCTACTATGGAAGTCAATGGTTACAGTTACGGTTAAAGTTCTAACATTTTTCAAAATATCTTCTTTTGTGTTCAAAAGAAGAAAGAAACTCATAAAGGTTTGGAACCACTTTAGGGTGAGTAAATGGTGAGTAAATTTTCATTTTTGGGTGAACTTTCCTGGGCAGTCGTGGCCTGGTGGTTAGAGTGTTGGACTCGTGATCC